>VWPU01022266.1:0-14599 GCA_013398955.1 Callaeas wilsoni | reverse complement strand
CAGGCCACCGGGCGGGCGGGACGGGCCGCCGCGCCTCCCGCCGGGGCCGGGCAGGGGGGCCGGGGCTGCCGCATCGGCACCCGCGGCCGCTGCCTTTTAAAGGGGCAGCGATGCTATTCCCGGAGCCGGGGAGCCCCGGGCCCCCTCCCCACCTCCCCAAGCAGGTGTGGGCTGCATCCTTCCTCCTTTAGTGATGGAGCTCCCCCGGCACCTTATCCCCGGCAGGTGCCTGTCCATAGGTACATGCAGTCGTCACATTCACTACGAAGCACAAAAACGTGCACACCCAGGTTTCATCTCGACATAATAAGGACATTTGTTACAGTGAGAACAACCATTCTGCAGAACAACCTCCCCAGAGAAATGGTAGAGTCCTCATGGCTGGAGATTTTAAAGACGCCACTAGAGAGTGTGGCAGATCGTGTCACCCAGACTCCCTTTCCCACACAAGGTTTGGCCAGGTGATCCTTTGAAGTCCTTTCCAGCCTGGGCTGCCCTGTGATTCTTCCTTCCAAGGCAGACTGTGCCCTTTCTTGGTTCCTGTCCTGGCAGCTGGGACTCATACAAGCATGTAATCAATTTGATCAGACGTAGTCCGCCCCCTGCCTGGAGCAGGTCACTCGGGGTCTTGCCCATCACACCTGAACATCCTCACAGGTGGAGAACCCTCCGCTGCACTGAGTACTGGCACTGTGTACTGCACTACTACTACTACTTTTTCTCTCTATGGAGTTGAAATTTTCGCTGCACACCTCTGAAAGGACACAGGCTCCTTCCCTGTAATGCCCACTTGGACTAGCAGCTCCACCCCCCTTGTCTTACCAATCTAGGACAAGCCTTCTCTGCCCACTCCTTGCATTTGCATATATCAGGACCTGAGGCCATATGGGAGGGATGCCTGGCACTGGCTCTCCAGTCACCTGCTGGTGGTGGCTGTGCTCTGGCTGGAGGCAGCTCCACTCTTTCCCCTGTACCCTTTTGGAACAGGGTGGCCACCGTGGCCTGTGGGGACTGTGAGGAGCAGCTGTCCCATCCCACCACATCACTGGTCCCAAGTGCTGAGCCACCACACTCCTTGTGGCTGTGCTGCTGGGCAAAGAGGCACCAATGTCCCCCCTGTGTGCATTTAAATGTCAGTGGTTTCCTTCCCAAGGCCCCCTCCTGCATTAACTGGAGCTTGCACATGCACAAGTTGCTGCAGCCGGCAATAAAGGTGGCAACTTGGCATCATCGAGTTGAATTCCCTGTGTTATCAGCTGTTTGTGGTGACTGTGAGCTCATCAGCAGGCAGAGGTGGGGAAGGATGGGTTTTTGCAGCTGAATACTATCCACGTCTCCAGCTGCATGGAGGATGCCCCTCGAGTCACGAGAGAAGAAACAGCCCCAGCAGCTCTGGCAGCCACTCCAAGAGCTCTTGTTGCTACCAGCTCCTGAACTGCCAGACGAAAGCCAGCACAGGCAGGTCTCTGCCCGCTGCAGGCATAGCACAAACCCTCTCATGGGAGCCATTTCCTCTCAGTGCCCCTGCTGAAGTCCTGTAGTGGGTGAGCAACTGGAGAAGCACTGCCACGGATACTTGTCCTCTTGAGGCTTTAAACATTTTAATACCCTCTTTTGAGCATTAGCCTTCATGCCACAAGTTCTGCATTTCTGTCTGTGACAAATCCCATGGATTTTAACAAGAAAACCAAGGCATGGGAAAAGAACTGGAGGGAAATGCCAACTGAATAGGTTATACCTAGCCAAGGTGGGTGTATCAGAGTCAGCTGGTGACATTCAACCTAGACTGCTAATGATGCTGCTTCCATAATCCTGTAGCTGTAGCAATCACTTGGAAAACTCACAGAGGGAAAAGTCCCAGAAGGATGCAGAAAAGCAAATTAGTGTCATTCTGAAGAAAAGGGCACCCTAGCAGGGGTGCAGCATTCCAGGCTCAAAAGCTAGGAGGAAACTACAGCCACTGCAGGTATTATTTATGGCCTGTAGCTCAACAAAGTGATTTTGAAACCACACAGAAATCAATCGTCTTACCATGTGAGTGAGACCTGCAGTGATCTGCAAAGCAAAGGCAGGGACTAGACATTGGGAAGACTTTCTAACTGCAAGGACACTGCCCCATCAGAACAGGCTGCCTGGGGAGCCCTCTAGGAACAAGTTAAAGTCACCTAAGGTCAGCTTGAGCATGCTCATGTCCCAGCACAGATGCAATGGAGAGGTGACTTCCCAAAGTCCCCTCACTCTGTGGGAGAGATTAGGGTGGATGGGAGAGCAGTACCAGTACCCAAGTCTTGTGGCAGGATGAACACAAGATGCACACCTGGTCCCCAGTGCAGTCACGGGGACACTCGTGCTTCCTTAAAGACCTATCCCTGGGACAGATGTGATGCTGGTGTGCTCCCGCTGATCCTACTTCCCACCTGCATGGTGCTGTCCCAATGGCAAAAAGTCCCAGTGTCCAGCAACTGGTCTCTCTCTGATGGTCCCAGTGTTGTGATCCATGGTTCCAGGGGGCTGGAGCAGAACGAGCCCTGCTGCAGTTGAGAGGTACTGGGATCACCCCTGGAGCACTGGTCTAAGCTGGGGAATCACCTGTATGGGGGCTGTTGCCCACCTGAGGAAGCTGCTTGCTTCCCTAGGAATGAAAGGCTCTTGCAAGAGGAGTGGGGTGATACACAAGATGTCGCTTGAGTGATGAAAGTCTCTTCCCTGCTCCCCCACTCTTGCAGCCTTCACTGTCAGAGGAGCAGTGGCAAAACCTTCAGCTGGGAAAAGCATTTTGTGAGCTCAGGGAAGCAAGGGGGACTTGCCAAGCAGACGCACAACTATGCCCCCTCTCCCTACCACCGGCTGGCTTCAAAGCACCAGGAGAAGCCTCTCTCTCCCCAGCCTGGCACAGCCACAGCTGGCCATGGATCACAGAGGCAGCTTCATGGGACAGCCTGTGAAAAGCTGCATGGAGTAAGCAGCCACCTTGCTGCCCTATCCTTTGCTCCCAGCCCACACATCCAGCTCCTCACCAGTCCCTGCATCGCAAGTTCAGGGCAGCTGTTTCTGTCTTTGCAGTGGGTCCTGCTGGCCCTCCGGGAGCGGCTGCCAGCAGTGGCACACTTGGATCAGTGGCACTTAACATCAAGCGAAAGCCCCTGGCATTCCCAGCAGTATTATTATGCTGAAAAAACAGAGTGTTTTGTTTCTTTCCTCCACATATCTGTATCTTCATGGCTGTTTCAGATCTTTTCATGCAGACCCGTGAAGACTCAGCATAGCCCTGCATCAGCTCTTTTCCCTTTGGGTGCTTGTTCTCATGCACTTCACCCAAACAAGAGAGGTGTTTCTTTTTTAATTTTTTTTTTTTCATTCCTGCATTAACCATTTTCCACAGTTCCTGGAAAACAGATGAGGCACTAAACTTTTATTAACCTCTGCCTGGCTGTTGGCTGGGATCCATCTTGCTGAAACCAGGGTTTGTCACCCTGGGTTTCCAAGCCACTAAAACAAGGCCAAACCCCAAGTCTGGTGCTTTTGTTGCAACCATCCCTCTCAACACACCCGACCGCTGCCATTGGCGAGGTGGAGGTCGTGTCCTTCACCCCAGCAGCCCCTGTTCCTGCTCAGCTGGCCTCCTGCCCTGCCATTCAACAGCTCCAAAGACATCTCTGCTCCTCCTCCGAGCCCTCTCCTCAGCCTCTCTCTCACTTCTCTTTTCATTCACTGGGGACTTCTTCTTGAAATTAAGGTTCTTTTCAGCCACACGTGGTATTATTCCTCATTCTTAGTACACACTCTCCTGTCCACGAGGTGTGGTCCTTGTCAGTGGATAGCTCTCTCTTGCACAAACATCAGTCTATGCCTCCTTGCAGTTTCTGTGTGTCTAAGCCACTATTTCTGAAGAGCTGCTAAAATAGTCCATAATGAGGTCATTGTTTTTCTGGGAGGACCAAAACAAACCCCAAAACCCATCTCTGTTCGGATGTTGACCTCTGCACCAGCTGCCTGTTCCCGCCACAGTTTTGTCATGAACCAGCTCTGCCCAGACGCCCCACCCCATCAAGGTCACTGATTGTCCCCATCCAGCAGTCACCTTCGAAGCCCTCAGGCAGGGTTTGTCCCGTTGTTCTTTGTCAGTGCTTTCCTGCTCCCTCTTGGGTTACTGTGCCTGCCCATCTCTCCAGAGACTCCTCGCTGGGCAGCTGGATGACTCCAGCCCCGTGTCTCACGGTACTCCCCAGATCCTGTCTCCCCCTTGCCCGTCGCTCTCTGCTCTGGTGTGACCCAGTGAGCCAGCAGCTTGCTTTCACCTCGCATTGCTCCATTGCCAGGCTTTCACCAGCTGCCTGGCACTGCAGGGCTGACCAGGGCCAACCCTTCAACCTATGTACCACTGCTGCTCGGTGGCACCGGCACCGGGCGCTCACCACGGGCAGGGCATCCGCATGGCCCCCTCATGCCCTGGTCCCAGCATCCCTGACTCGCCCCCCGAGCCGGCCCCACATGATGCAATTAGCCGGCTGATGCTGTCTGCTGGTCATTACTGATTTGCTGGACACTGCGCCGCACGCAGACCCGGCCACGCTGCTCCCTCCGGGCCTGACAGCTTCCATCAGGCAGATCCCGCAACCTTGTCGCCCCGAGCTTGCTCTGGATGGCAATCAGCTTGGAAAGCTCCCTCAGCTCTCGCCTTCAACATTTGGGATTGAAAAGCCCCTCTCACAGCCATTGTTGTCACCACTTTTGGTTCTGCTCCTCGGGCAATCCTCCGTGTCCCATATAAACCATTTGGACATATTTTTAGCAGGCATTTTTTCTGAGCATGATAAGCTTCCTCCTTTGCTGTGTTTATGAATAACTCATTGCTTCCCCTACGGCAGCCTCGCATCCCCCTCCCGCCCCAGCAGATTCTCAGTGCACCCCGACATTTGTGTAAAGCAGCTCTGAGCTGTCCCCAGGGAAGGCATGGGACTTGCTTCCAGAGCCTGAGCAAACCCTCTACTGAGGGTCAAGTCTCTGTATCACAGCAGAGGGCTGCAGAAACCCCCGAGTAAACTGCTTCAAATGGGCAAAAGAGACTGTTTTTCCTCCCCCTCAAGGAAGGGCTGCAGCAGTTGAGCTGCAAGTCCCCCCTGCCCCTTCCCCTCCCTGCCAAACTTCAGCCAAGGGCTGTCAGTCTGTAGAGAAAACAAAAAATCCTGCTCTGAGCCCAGTGGTGTTATGAGTGGTGGGGAACTGGGATGGGTAATGGGAAGAATCCAGCAACACACCCACAGTCTCTGTCTGCCTCACCTATTGCAGGCAGGAGGATCTTCCCAATGCCAGGCCCTTTCCACAGCTGTGCCCTCATGGATGCCCAGCACTGTGTTTGCCCTTGGTTTTGCCTGCAGCTTTATCCCTCCTTCCTTCAGCCCATGAGCCCTGACCGTCCCAGCGAAGTCCATAACATCCTGGAGCAGGAGGAGGCTGCAGCTGGAGCAGAGATATTGAGCAGCAGCCTCATATCTGGGAACAGACAAATTTTTGCTGGGAAGGTCACGAATTAGACCAAAGAGCACAGCAAGACACCTTCACCTCCCAGGGATGAGGTCTGCCTGTACCGTCCTGCCTGCAGTGAGGGATTCCAAACGACACAAATTCACTTTCTAATTTTAAATCTGCGACAAATTCTTGTGCCTTTCCTGTTCTCACTGGGTCTTTATCAGTTTTGCAGAGGAAGTATCTCCTCTGAGGGACAGAATGATTCTCAAACCACTTGGCTGCTCCTCCAGCATTTGCATCCTTTAGCATGAAACACATTGACAAAATGCAGAAACTCTGTGTTGAGAGGTATTAGTTCTTAGCTTAAATAAGTAAGTTTTAAGTAGAATGAGTTAGAATGGGTTCACAGAGTTATAATACTATGTGCTCTAGTATGTTGTTTGCCCAGCCTTACTTGCCTAGCATCAGTAGCTGGACCTGCTGAAGCCTTGGGCCACAAGCTGTGAGTTTACACCTAGAGATGTTTTTGGCTGGAATTAATTCTCCTAGTAATTTTCCTAGTAGCTGGTACAGTGCTGTGTTTTGTCTTTCTTATGAGAGGAGCATTTATAACACACTGATGCTGCCATGGTTGTTGCTGAGTAGTGTTTATCCCAAGCCTAGGGCTTTCTTATTTCCCCATGCTCTGCCAGTGAGCAGGTGCACCAGAAGTACAAACCAGAAGACAAGGAGACTCCAGCTGTCAGCAGAAGCTGTAACTCCACAAGATAAGAACAGTGTATGGCCTGCCTGCACAGACACAGAGAAAGAACCCAGTAAGATGTTAGAAGACCCCAGACCAAAAATCACCATTGAACCAAGAGGTGCATGGAGAGTGTCTGAGGAGTGGGTGCATGAGTTGTAAGGGTATAATTGCCCAGGGGTTTCTTTGTCCAGGGTCCCTCTCCACAGGCACCCAGCTTGAGCTGACCTGGTGCTGTACCACTAAAATATTTATTTTTATAAAATCTGAGCCTGGGGCTTTGCTACAGGAAACCTAGGGTTAAGTCTGAGGGAGGAGGATGCAGCCTTAGAGCGAGCATGTGTTTGAGTGAGGGGTCGAAAAGTCAGCTTACTGGGGCTGCCCGCTACAAAGAGACTCTGCTCCCAGCAGTCAAAAGTCTCGGGTGGTGTGTGTGTGATTCCTTGAGTGGTGTGAGAATGCTCAGGCAGTGGCTTTTCCTTTAACACTTTAATATTCCCTGCATATTTCCAAATCCAGTGTAATTATCAATTTATCTCCACATTTCTGTCCCCAGGGCCTTCTAGGGAAGTTCAAGCAGTGGTGTGAACTCCATCAGGTTCTTGACAGCGTGCTCTAAGATGGATGGGAGATCCAGTTGCAGCACCTGCACAGGCTTCCCAGCTCCCATCTTTATTCCACCTGCTGCCTGCTGATGTCAGAGCTACCTCCTTCATCCCTGTTTCAGGAGCCTCCAGGTCTCCAGCCTCCTAAAGACCTGTGAACAGCTCTAGCTAAAGCTAGCTAGCAAGCCAGAGAGAATACCTCGGGTGAGCAGAGGACAGCTCTCACCATGCCAGCCCATCTGCATCCCCAGGTCCAGGGATGCATGTTAAGACAGAAGGCACAGCCCGTGTGGGACCTTTGGTGCCACCTTGCAAATGTCCTTGATTCCTGAGAATGCTTGTCAGGTGCCAGATGCTCTCTGGTCATCCTGCTGAAATGGGGACATGCCCCCATTTGCACCTAACTCTTTAGGCTTATCCCTGAGGAACAAACTCAAACTCCTATAGCACAGTGGGAACCAAAATGCACAAGCTTTGAGATGCTCTTTTTTGTCCCTTGAGTTTGGCTTGTTCAGAAAGGACCTGCACTGTGCTGGAGTGAGGAGAGGGCACTGCCAAGCAGAGGGGATTGGGGCCATGGCTGTGGGCTCTTGAGGAAGCATCACGCATCTGGGGATCTGGTGGTTCTGCATGGGGGCCGATGGTCCTGCCAGCCCCACTGGCACATTCTGCCCATCCCTATCCCTCTCCCCATCACACTTACCCGGGTGGCCAGGCTCTCCTTGCAATGCAGGCTGATTCCACACTCATCGGTAATCTCAGAGAGGTCTTCATCCTCAAATTCCTCAAGGCTGATGTCATGGGTGAGCCTGGAGGGAGTGGAGATGGCATGGTCACCCACTGCCCCAGTGGTGGACAGGAGGGTGAAGGGTGCCGTGGTGCCTGTGGGCTGGGAGAGGCACTGACATCCCAGGAGATGCTCTCCCAGTCTCTACTAGGAAGAGAGACTGGGAAGGCAGCTCCTTCCCAGAGGGGAAAGGTCTGTCCCCATCAAATGGCTGGGCTTGGCATGGTCCATGGCTGTTGGGAGGCAGAAGTAGTCTTTCCCAAAGCAGACCCTGCCTGACCAAAGACAGCAGGGACATGCAGGTTGGGAGAACATGGAACAGACAGTATAGCCAGCCCTATCACAGGAGGTTTGTTCTGCTCACGCCATCCCAGGGAGCCTCTGGGATTGTCCCAGCTGGGCACAGACACCCAACAGGGCAAAGGTCGGGGTTACAGGAAGTGGAAAGGCTGGGGATCCTGACAGGGCATAGTTGGAGAATGGATCTGCTGGAACAGGTGACTACATTGAGACCCACAGAACTGTAAGCCCTGCAAATCCCTCAGCCATGGCACGACCAGCCCCTGAGCTGCAGCTGGGAGGGATGTCCCAGCCCAGGTGCCTGCAGTAAGAGGGCAGCGATTTCCCTTGCACCAAAATCACTCCCCAGGGTGACTATGGGCATTCCTGTGAACATCTGTGTTGCTGAGCCAGCCTGCATGGCCTCAGGGCTCCCTTAGGGCTGTCAGCCCCAGCCACACAGACTCACTACACCCCTTCAAAACAAGAGATATCCTGTTAGCAGCTGAAAATTGTGCTGATGAGCCCCGGGGGAGCGGTGAGATGCTCCTGGCTTTTGAGCATTAAAACATTTCAATATGGCGGTACCTCAATGCTCTTCTCACTTATTCATTACCACAGGGGTAAGTAAAAGAGCCCAACTCAAAAGTCCTTGGCCAACCTACTCAGACCCCTGAGTTTTGTCTGGAGTGGCCATGGGCACTGCTTTGCTTGCCACCGTTTCCCTTTGCTCCCAGCTCCTCTGGCTGGGAGATACTTGGGTGAAAGAGCTATGCCAAGCCCATCACCCCTCTCTGGCTTGGCCCCCAGCAGTGCAGTGGGAAAGGAATGAGAACGGTGTTTTGTGACCTGCAGAGCTCCCACTCTAACTTTAAGCATTGCTTGCACATCTTGGGGCTCCCCCCTGCAGTGGCACCAACCCAGTGCCATTGGGGGGTAACATCTCCCATGTCCCAGGTCCTGGAGAGGGAAAAAAGCAGAAGAAGCCCATGGGGGAGGCAGCATCTTCCCTCCGTGTTTCTGAGGACCCCACCAGTAGTGGTTTCCTGGGGTGAAGTCAACTGGGAACAACCACACACATGGAGGCAGCCCCTGAAAGACACATCAGGAATGCAAGGACACAGCCTTCAGCACAGGCTCGGATGACTGGACCTCCCTTTGTCTATCTCCTCCTGCTGCCCACGGGAGGGAGGCAACGCAGAGCAGGAGGCTCATGACAAGCCTTCAAAGCACAAATTGATTTCTTCTCTGGTTACACGGGTCGCCAGGGTGGCACATCATCCATTGCTAATGCTCGGGGCCTCCACCCGCCATGCTGTGGGAGCGCAGTGAGCACTGTGGGGTCCCGGTGAGAGGCACAACATTGCCCAGGGGCTGCCAGGGGCTCCCTGGCTCTGCAGGAGCAGCCTGACAGGGTGGCAGTGCCCCCCACTCCGGGATGGGGACAGGCAGCCCTGTCCGTGCTCCCGGTGATGGGAGCTGCTGAGCAGGTTCCCCAGCACTGGCCCTGCCTGCCAATGCTGGGGTGCAGCAGGATGTGTCCAGACACCTTTTGCCACCCTAGTGCCTGGCTGTCACACAGCTTCCCGCGCAGCCAGGAAAACTTTGGGCTCAGCTGGGTGCCAAGTTTGCTCCTGTCCTGTGGCCATCACTCACAGAGAAGGGTGATATGCCCAGGAGCAAGGACCTGCCCCTCATCCCCTTGCATGCTCGCGGGACAGTCCCCCCTCCCTTAGGCCCAGCCGGTCCCCTACCATTTCTCCCACTGATCTTCCAGCCAGCTCTCCTCCTCGGTGCTCGACTCCATTTTCAAGGGCAGCTGCATTGAGGAGGACCCCCTTTCACTGGGGGACACACTCCCACGCCAAAAAAAAACCCCCAGGCCTGCTGTGAGGAGCAGTGAGAGAGATGACAGCCGAGCCCTGGGTGCCCACTGCCTCTCTGCCTGCCCCGTCGCAGTCTGTGGCTGCCGGCGCTGCTCTGTATCCTCACTGCGCAACCTGGGGAAGCTCATTAAAAATAGATGGAATCAGCTGTCCTGGAGGGGAAAAAAAAATAAAAAAAATAACCTCCCCAGCTGAGCCAGCGCCAAGTCCCTGCACTCTGCCAGAGATGCTGACTGCCTCTGCCTGCCAGCCAGTCAGCCTGGCTCCTGGTTTTGCTCCAGCACTCGACTCCTCAGCACCCACAGTGGGCACAGGGTATCTGCTAACCCCATCATGGAAACCCGCAGCACCTGGCCTCCCCCTGCCCTTGCAGCATTGCTGTCCCCCACAGCAGGGAGACACAGACAGGAGCTTCTCACCAGGTGGAGCGAGGCCGCTCACTGATGCAAAGGCCGGAGTGTTTCCAGCAGAGCGGGACTGGCGTCATGGCCAGCTGCACTTCTGAGCTGAGGGGAGCACCTTCACCAAGGGACAAGCCCAGACAGTGCAGAGCAGTGCTGGCAGCACTGCCCCTTCCCTGTCTGCCCCCACCTAACCCCAGACCCACTCCTGCCTCACGCAGGATCATCTCTGTGCTTCCCCAACCTCTAACCCATGCTGAGGGCCAGAGAAATACCTGGTGAGTGGCTCTGCCAGCTCCCACCTTCTTCTGCTGCTGCTGAAATAGGGGTGTTTCCCAGGAGGGTCTATCAGGTGTTGCTGACAAACCACTGGCACAGTGGCCTCAGATAATCCTCTGCCACCTCCATGCCTCTCAGATGCACTCTCTCCTTGCCCCATCTGGATGGGGCCAAAGTAGCTCTAGAAGAGGCACCCATCATGACTCTGAGATGGGGACAGGGCATCCCCCCTCCCCACAAGCTGCACCCACTCTGATACACAGTGGCGTGGCATCCCCACTGCCACCCAACACACCACTGCTCTCCTGCCTCTCACTGACACCCACTCCAGGAGCTTCCAGTAATGGGTGCATCTCCCACCACCTGCCTGGGACCCAGCTTTGCTCCTGGACAGATTAAAGTGGATGATGTCCACAGGAGCCCAGCTCAGGGCCTGGACTGCCCTGCTGAGCTAACCTGTTGCAAACTCTCTCCCCAGCAGTGCCACACCACTGGTGAATGTCACTCGTGATACTGCGGTCATTTGTCACTCAGCTCCACAAGAACAGCATCGGGGACTCCATCTTTCCTATCAGCTCTGCCTGGAGGCACCTCATCTGCTTGAAACCTCAATTAATGCAATGAATAAAGAAATCTCTATCTCTGTATTACTCACACCCTTTGCTCCTGTGACACAGATGCTCCAGGACATCCTAGGAAATACAAGGAAGGCTCTCCATTACCCACCCCTGCTCCTTGTGCTGGAAACACCCCTTCTTTTCTCTCTTGCTTCTTAAAGAGGCTAAAAATACCAGCAAATGAAACAGCTCTGACTCCTCTCAGCTCCATCATTGGCAGTGAAAGTCTGAGCAAGACCTACATGTGTATTTTGGCCAACTTCCCTTGCCAGTGGCCATGGCGTCACAGGTACGTGGGAGTCTGTCCCCATCTGTGAGGGTTGGAGAACCCTGTCCTTGCAGGTTATGAGTGCTTTCCTGAAGGATGTGCCAAGAGGCACCTGAAGGCTGGCAGCCCTGCTGTATGCATGAGAACTGATAAACTTGGGATTCTCAGGAGCTGTGAGCTAGAGTACACACATGGGAGCATGAACGGAGGCAGACGCTACCTGCCCACGGCAGGAGCAGCTTGATCACAGTCCTAAGGACAGCCTTATAATCTGTCCTGGCTTCTGTGCCTCTCTTGACCCCATCCCCTCTCAGCCCACTGCCACTGCAGAGGATTTTCCACACAGGGATTTGGCCAGGGCAACATGACGTGACGGAGCTGGGGGCTCCAACACGTGCAGCTGCCCGAGCCATGCTCTGACAGTCTGCTGTTAGGTGCTGTGTGCAAGTCCTGTAACCAGCATCAGTGGAAAAAATAATGCTAACCTACATTTGGCTGGCCCCTGTCTTTTTCTTCCATCCCAATGGCCACAGAGACTGTTTCATTCGAACCGATGAGAAGGCGCCTCTCTCTCTCCATCAGAGGAAGACAGCCCTTTCGTCTCCCCTCACAAGAAGACAGGTAGCCCCATTCCAACGCCCAGCTCATTCACTGCCTCCAAACAGGCTTTCCTGACAGCTCCAGATGAGCACGACAGACACATAAAACAAACCACGGTGCTAGAAGTGATTTTTGCCTCAGCCTGAAGGTGTGTCTTTGAACTTTCCGACAAGATGGAGAGAACTTCTTCCCCCAGAGATCTCTTCCCTTTCCAAAGGGCTATGGTTTCTGACAGGGCTCTCTGAGTAGTGGAGTAGTTTCCCCCCTCTCCTGACCTGTGGAAACAAATCCCTAAGAGTTTCTTTCCCCAGGACCCTTCCTGCCCAGTAGCTAGATGGATGCCTTTTGCTTTTATCAGGGAAAGCTGAAGGAGATAGAGGGGATCAGTCAATGAGCCCCTCCCAGGTTCCAGCTACATTAGAGCCACAGTGCTGGGGACAGGCAACACTGTGAGCTCTGCCAGGCCCTGCATCCAGCTGCACCCCAGTTGTGCCAGTCCTCCCTGCCCCTCTAATGCTGGGTAGAGGGACTCCCAACCCAGAGAGGCCCCAGAGAGCCCCTCACAGGAAAGCCTGCCACAAAACACTGGCAAAGCTAAGAATAGCAGGGCAAGAAGCTGCAACACAGTGACTCAGACAGAGATTTTAAGGAGTTCCAGTGGACACAGACCCCATGGCGAGGCTTTGGGAAGCTTAAGGACAGGAGGGAGGCTGGATGAGAATAACTTTTTTACTGCTGTCTCCTAAAATGCTGTTATTCTTGTGATGAACAGACACCTCTGGAGGACCTCCTGGCTAAAGGAGGGATCACTTCACCATCCTTTTCCTCCCGCTTCTTCTCAGACAACACCAAACCATCACTGCCAGGCCACTCTGCCTGGTCTCTTCAGAGCTTCAGTCTGCTTGCTGGCCAGGACCAAGCCCTCTCTCAATTCAAGCCAACCGATCGCCTAATGCTTGTGCTGGCGTGTCACCACTCACAGCTGGGAGAGCAGGTGCGTGTAACCAGAGGGCAGAAATCTGAAGCACCTCATCCTGCAGGCAGCAAGCAGGGGCAGAGGGCAGGGCTCACCTCACTGCCAGCCATGGTCTAAGCCTTCACCCTGAAGCGCACTCATCGTTGCTGGGTCCAGCTCATCTGCAGGGGACAGCCCCTCGCTGAGCCCCGCAGCAGGGGTGCAGGACCTGGGACACGCACAAACCAAGCTGTGACACATAGCCCAGCTTGTAAGTGCTTCACTAGCACGGCTCCCTTCTTGCACAACACTCCCCGCCACAACCTCGCCTCTGATCTGCCAGACCCTGCCCCAGGCTCAGATACATCACCGCATCTTCTTCCACTTCAAGTCTTACACCCTGAGCTCGGTGCCCGGGGAAGATTTTGCACTCCTGCCTTGATTCCCCAGTTATCCACCCAGCTGCACAGCCTTCTTCACGGAGGTCAGTTCTTCCCTGGAGCAGGCTGGCAGCACATGGGGCTCCTTTTCCAAAGGTCTGAGGCACAGCAAGAAGCAGCAGCTTGTTCTCCCTCCCAGGGTATCGCTGTTTGCTAGGGAGCAGGAGTGTGCCCAGGGTACAGCCACTACATTCAGGACAGCACCAGGTGGTAGGCCCAGAGCTGCTCAGCAGCTCAGCCTCCGGCCCCCAGCTTGGCGGCCAAGCCCCTTCTCCATGGTGGATGATTCCAGAGGCAGCGTTTAATCGCTCTCTTTGCAGGGTATACCAGCCATGTTGCAACAGCTCCCAGCAGCTCTCGCAGGCAGCGCTGCAATAGGAGGCAGCTGCCAAAGACCCGGAGCCACCAGCAAAGGGGGTCTGGAAGCAGAGCCCTCCAAATATAAATTGCCTGAACCCCACCTTTGCTAGACTGCACCCAGCTGTTCCCTCACAGGGACCCACGGGCTCCCCAGCCTCAGGGGCTGGGCCTGACAGAGCAGGGCATGATCTTAGCTGTGGTCCCAAGTGTGGACCATCCTCTCGTTTCCACCCAAAATCTCAGCATGCAAAGCAGCTGGTACCATTCACTCCTTCTCAGGCAGCTCCCCCCCAGCACCTCTGGGTGGCAGAGGCAAGCAGAGAGCAATGGCTGACGAGGGCACGGCTGCCAGGAGCAGCGAGCCTCCCCCAACAACAAGTGAACACCCACCGCACCTGCAGGCAGGGGCAGGGCTCCTCCCTTACCCACCCAGCGCATCCGTGTCCCAGAGCTACCCTCAGCAGTCACCAGAGGCTCCAAAACCCCCAGGCATCCCTGGCCTGGTCCATGCCATCGGAAGTCCCTGTGACAAGCCTCATTGGGTTTCAGAGGAGACACAGCCCCCTGCATCCCAAATCGATGGGAGCACTTGCTATTGCTAAGAGGATCAATTCTGGCACTCTCCCACCGTCTCACTTGGGGTTCCTGTTTCACAGGGGCAGGAAGGAAGCAGAAGCACCTGGGGTTTCTAGGAAAGGGCTAGAAAAAGGCTTTCCTTGGGGAGGGGAGAGAGATGAAGCTTTTTTCTTTCAAGAGGAAGAGGTGTTGGAAGAGGAGATAAGACAGGTAAGGGGGCGGGAGTGGGGTGTGGAGGGGGGCAGGAGGCCAAGCAGGAGGCTGGGAAGCTGCAGTGGTGTATGTATGGGGTGAGGGCCAACACGGCTTGGGTGGGCGGGCTACGCAGCCATGGG
>VWPU01022264.1:0-39970 GCA_013398955.1 Callaeas wilsoni | reverse complement strand
GCGCGGGGGCTGCGCGGGGCCGCGTCCCGCCGGCGGTGCGTCCGCGCCCGCTGCCGCAGCACCGCGCGGGGCCGGGGGCTGTGCGCCTGCTGCCGCGCACGGCGGACGTGGGAGATGGAATTCCATCCCCGCCGGGGCAGCGGCCAGGGCTGGGGGCTGTTTTCGGGCTGGAGCGGTGCCGTGCCGTGGAGTGACAGGCGGCAAGGGGAGGGGGGGCGGTTATTCCCGATCATCGCGACCACACTGGTGGGGGAGAGAGGGAGCTCAGGCCCCCAAAGCCTCCTGAAAAGGGATGGAAGGAAAAACCAATAAAATAAATAAAATTTTGGAAAAAAACCCCTCTACAAATGGAACAAACAACCCCAAACAAACATGTTTTGCAGCCATGGAAGCCTGGCTGTGCTCGTGCTGGAGTGGGAATTGTGTGTGTGTGTGTCCCGGCACCCCTTTCCCTGCCCGGGCGGCTGGTGCCACGCGTTATTTCGGGCACCCTTCACTGCCGGGGTGCAGAGGCAGCGGGGTGCGCTCCGGCGGGGCCACTGCCTGTGCCTGCTGCAGGTGAAGTGCTTCCTCTTGTGGAAGCCAAAGTTTGGGGCTGGAGCGCGATAGTTTTCAGAAAAGGAAGCTTTGAGAATGTTTCTGCAGCTTCCCAGGAGCAGTGGGTTTGTAAAAAACAAACCTGAACTCCCCACTGTGTCCGGGAAGCAGCACAGCCACCTTGCGGAAGAGATGCGAGCAAATGGGTTTACTTCTGGCTCACGGCTTCTTTTTATTATTTTTATTATTTTTTTCTTTCTCTCCTCCCGAATTTATCTTTTAATTTCTTAGAAACTCTCTGGGCCTGCTTCATTGCCTGGTTTATGGCTCTGTCTGTGGAGCAGAAGTCAGCCTGAACAGATTTAAAACCTTCTAGGGAACAAGAGAAAACCCTGAAGAGATTAGTCTTAAACTAGAAAAAGCTGTGGCAGTAAACGTAGGAAATGACTGTCAGCGTCTCATACATGCTGTGTGATCAGTTGTGCTGGGCTGACTGTCCAGAAATGACAGGCTGGGAAATGCATCCCCGTGTTTCAGCAAGTTCTCAGGACTTTCCATTTTAATGTTGCTCTGTGTCAAAATACGTCTTCTTTGGTTTGCTTTTTGTCGGTTTTGCTTTTGGTTTTTGGTTTGTTTTTTTTTAGCTGGCAATTAGATGGACAGGTTTTAAACAGAACAACATGTTTTTGGCAGAAAGGACATCATAACAACCCAGGGAACTCTTTAAAAAAGTTGGAGACGGTCGTGCTGCCGAACAGCTGCTGTATTTCACTCCAGAAGTGTTGTTTCCCGTGGCTTAGGCACTGCAGTCTCGCTATAGGTGCTTACATTTCTAACATGTTTTCAGGGTTCCTAGAGATGAAAGTGTGTTATGGAAACAGCATCATTAGTTTTCATAGCCTTCAAAGCCCTGGCTCTTTTTGGTTTTGTTTTCTAATCTTCTGGTTTTGGCTGTGTCTTCAGGCAAAGGATGAAAGCCTTTTGGTTGTTAGCCTGGCCTTTAGGAGAAAAATATAGCCAGGGCCCGATCCTGCATTCCAGGCATTCTCCAAAATCTTCTTGGCTGTTCTACAAGCTTTGAGAGTGCACAGAAAGCAGAACTGGCCCGTAATGTGCCTGGATCTATTTGCCTCTGACAGTCCCCTCTTAAAAAGCCTCTGGTTACATCGAGTGACATTGTTCCTTGTCAAAAGAGATGGGAAACAAGCCTGCTGGCTGTTTTCTGCTGGGGTAACTGGCCCGCAGCAGTTGCTAGGGGTTCATTGTTGGCTTTTTTTCCTCCCCCTCGTTTAAGGCCTTATTCAAATTACAGTTCAGTTCTATTCCCAGGGAAATATATGGATATTTTCTTATGTGGCTTCCCAATTCCTGCAGGCATTTAAAGAAAACTTGAACGTTTTAATTTTTTTTTTTTAAAGAAGTTCACCAAGTGCTTTTGGTGCACGCAGAGCACGCCAGCTTTTCTTAGAAAAGCACATGTTGCAGTCCAGATTTCCTCACAGCCCCATTCTTCAGAAGTTTAAGATGGAATAATACAGACATTGGAGGGAGGATCAGAAACCATCTGAGGGCAGGTCTTCCTTTCTGCCCTGTGTTTCTTAAGGCAGTCACCAGTTTTTGGTGCAAGATAGAAACAATCAGCTTGGGTGAATTCTTACCAGATGACAATACTAATTTGTCAGAAGCAGATGGTGCTTTCTGTTTCAAAACTGGAATAGCTCAACTATGAGACTTCTGCTGGGGGAACTTTCCATCAACACAGAGATTAAAAAGAAAAAAAAGTGTGTTAGAAATAGTTCAGCCCTTCTGACTCTTTGCTTTTACTATAAGACATGATTATAGGCTAAGGTCACAAAACAGAGCCACTAACCTCTGTTTGAACTTCCTCGTGTTCAGCACATGTGGGTATTTCATTATTGGTTCAGAGGCATAGCTGACTGACAGGACAGGCAGACCAGGAAAATGTGCAATCTTACTTTTAAATCTTTCTTTCAACCCGTCCCTGTTTCCTCCATGTGTCTATGAAGGAGGAAGCCATATCTTTGAGAAATATGGCTTTCCTCCCCTCTTCCTGTGAAGTACTAATAGATGTTGCCAATGGGACAGAGCTCTTTAAGGTGGTGTGTAAAATATCTCGCTCTGCTTTCAGTGCAGCACTGAGCATACAGACACCTTTTGATTTTTCTCCAGAGAAGGAAAAACAGGGCAAATTTTGGAGATGAGGCAGCAAAGATGCTCTGCAACAGCAGTAACAACCATCCTCTCGCCTGCACAAAACTGAGAGCTATTGACTATTCATGGAAAAGCGTCCAAAGCGCAGCGGCAGAGCCTGTGGAAAATGACAGCGTGTAACAAGATTGACTGGCATTTCCTTCACGCTGGGTCACATGCCTCCTAATTCACACACACACACACAACCTCATAGGCCGATCGAATGACTTCTATCTCTGCAGTCCACATACCTTCCACAGAAAGAGTTGTTTTGTTATGCACATGTACAGCTCTGTTTTCAATCAGTCACCTTGAGCGAATGACTGAGGGCCAGTGTTCGCTCCATCCAGAGGTCTCTGCGTTTGCTCCCTAAGGGGCATAATCTCCGTCCGTAAGCAATTTTTGTTTTTTCCCTCGGGAAAGTGGGGAATAAAAAAACCCGCTGGTGTCCCTCCTGCCTCCCCCTCCCCAGGCGCCTTTCTAGGAAGTTTGCTTGTCTTAGCCGGGAGAGCGCAGGACAATCGCCGCTGTCAGCAAGCGCTGAGGTGGGCTGCACTGGGAAAGGCGGGCTTTGCTGTTGTGGGGTTGTGGCGGGATTAGGGCTCAGTGAGCCGGGATTTGTGGGGTGCTGCCCCTCGCTGCCTCGGCGCGGGCAGGGGGCACCGGGCTCGGGCCGGTCGGGATGCCGGGGCCGCGCAGCCCTCCCGGTTCGGCAGCTGGCACGGGGCTCGGCCCAGCCTCTGCCCCGGACGGGGCGGGGCGGAGCGGGGCGCTGAAAGCAGCCACCAGCAGGCTGCAGGACATGGCAATTAGCTCAGTGCAGTGCCAGCCTTATTAAGGACGGTGCAGGTGATGATGACGTTGGCACACTGATTCATTACATCTGGAGGGGAAAATCCGCCTAGTAAATGCTGAAGCGCAGTAAATATTTTTGGCTCCTGCCAGATTGATCCTTGCATTATGCTGAACAGCCTATATTTGTAGAACTGAGGAAGTTAAAAATAAGGTTGGTGGAAAGCTACAAGATAGGGAAAGGATTTGCATTTTATGGCCACCAGCAATAAACTTTTAAAATTTGTTGCTTTTTGGTGGTAAAAGTTTCAACACTTTATTTTTTTCTTCCCATTCCCATCTTTGGCTCTGAATTTCACTGCTAGGTGAAAGCTCATTATTTATTTTCTCTTGCCGGTAATATTCTGTAAGGGAGCTGTAAATCTGGAGCACACACAGTTGGGAAATGATTTCTGACAGAATTCTTTTGCAAATATGTGGTGCAATCCTGCAAAACGCTTTAGCCCTGACAGTCCTCAGGGGGTGGTGCAGACATCAAAGCTTGTAACAGCCTGTGTACCCAGGGAGGCTGGATGCTCTGGACTTTCCTGTGGGCTAGAGGGCTTTACGAGCTTCAGTTCATGGAGATAAATGATTAAACCAACTTCTGACTGTTGCTGTTTTGTTTTCCTGCGCTCAGGCTCTCACCTGAACTTTGGCTGCCTAGTATATGCTGTTGGGATATCCTTAAGAGATCGTCCAGGAATGGTGGATCACTTGCTGCCTACTGATGAATCCTTTTCATCCACAAGATCTTCTCTTGGATACTTTGGGGACATGACAGCAGGCGTGAGGTCCTACCAAATGCTGCCCTCTCCCCTGTCAGAAGACGACAGCGACTCGTCCAGCTTTTGTTCTTGTTCCAGCCCTGACTCCCAGGTCCTCAGCTCCAGCTATGGAAGTACGTCCAGTGCAGAAAGTCAGGACAGTATCTTAGACTATTTATTGTCCCAGGCATCTTTGGGGAACACCACTGCATCATGGTGGGACAAAAGGAGACTTCAGCCAATTGTGAAAGAGGAGTACTTTAGGTTGCCTGAATTTGCTGTGGATATGGAAGACTCAGGACCATTTCAGCCCACACTTGAGGAAATTGAGGAATTTTTGGAGGAGAACATGGACTTGGAGCTCAAAGAAAGACCTAAAAGTGAGACCAAGGACTTGAGAGCTTGCAGCCAGGTTTCTGTTGCTTCGCTGCAGCAAAAAGACCATATGTTACCCAGTGCTAGTTTAAAAGAGAGTAAAAATGAACAGTTGAGCAGCTCAACAGAAGGTGGCCAAGCTTCAACTGGAGGAATGACCCTGGAGAATGGGATACCGGTTATGCTCCAAATTCAGCCTGTACAGATCAAACAGGAGTCCAACACGAGCCCCAGTTCCCAAGGACCAGGACAGGAGAACATTAAAATTGCACAGCTCCTAGTCAACATCCAAGGACAGACATTTGCCCTTGTGCCTCAGATAGTTCAGTCGTCCAATTTGAACTTGTCCTCTAAATTTGTCCGCATTGCTCCCGTCCCCATCGCCGCCAAGCCAATTGGGCCAGGAGGCATGATCCAGGGGCAGACGGGAATCATCATGGGTCAGAAATTTCAAAAGAACCCTGCAGCTGAACTCATTAAAATGCATAAATGTTCTTTTCCTGGTTGCACCAAGATGTACACGAAAAGCAGCCATTTGAAAGCCCACCTGAGGAGGCACACAGGAGAAAAGCCCTTCGCGTGCACGTGGCCGGGTTGTGGATGGAGGTCAGTACTGGGGTGCAGCTCTGTCCAATCCCCCTTCCCCTTTTTGCTCACTTGACCTAACTTGCTGAGCGAGTACGTTTGTACTCTGATTTATAAACTATTTCTGTTGCCAGAACTTGTTTGGTTGGTTGGACAAAGAAGACCTTTCTTCTTCCTGTTAGGTAACCCGGGGTTTTTGATAAATTAAATAGCACAGTATCACCTGCTGGCACCAGCAGTTTTAGTGTCTTAAAAAATAAAAAGTAGTCCATCATAATTTCTATTTCATTCTAGAGGGTCAGATTAAGCTTGTTACCACAGGTAAGACCTGTTTGCATTGTTGTGGTTGCAGCACACCAGCCCCAGCAGACCTGTGGCTGGCACCAGCTGAGGCTGAGTGGACTGGATGGTTTAGGGCAGAATTGCTGTGCACAGCCCTGTGTGGGACTAAACGTAGTCACTGATAAGCAAGTGTGGTTAAAAGCAGTATTCTGTGCACTTTCATAGAAAATGCACTCCATCCCACTCCCTCTGAAAATGCTGGCAGTAACACTCTGGCATACTCTGGGTTTTATTCTCTGTCTTGATTCAGAAAAATGCGTGGGTGCCACTCAAAGTTGCAAAAAAGCTGTCAGATGTAACAACATAACCAGAAGGCTGAAGTGGAGTTAAGCATTGCTTGAATGAAAGATTGCAAGCTTGATTGAGAAAATGTTTGGTAGAGGGATTTTATTTTATTTTATTTTATTTTATTTTATTTTATTTTATTTTATTTTATTTTATTTTATTTTTAATACGAGCTGAAAAACTTAGCCTTTTCAAAAAATATCAACTTTTTATTTTAAGGAACCTTTGACAGGTGCCTTCCTCCCTCTCTCCAGTTAGCTGTATTACTGGCTTGCCTGCTGGCAAGTGCTAATGTACAGCACCAGAAATGATGAGAGGAGTAAATATAATCTTAACTACCTTGTGTTAAATTAAACTGAATTTCTTGCAAATAATATGCTGCAGAGCTTCAGTGAGCAGTGTCTAATGAGAAAATGGGTTATGATCATGGGCAACAGACGAGGTAAAAAGTAACAGGAGAGTGTTGTGTAAAAATGCAAGTATGTGAGACATGCAGCAGTTAGAGATGGCTGGGTTGGTTTGAGGGAAAAGGTCGCAATGGAGCTGAACCCTCTGTTCCCCAGCGGGACCAGTCTGAAGTTTGCTTCTCAGAAGGGCTGAGGAGATCAGTTTATGGTGGCTCTACAAAGTGGTGGTGATTCGTTTCCTTTTGTCCTGGCGGCACCTCTCATGAGCTCAGTTTCTTGCTGCTCAGGGTGCCCTCTCACCTAAGCCGTGTTTTTCAGCTGATTGAAACTGTGGGCTGGTTGCTCCCAGCCTGCAGTACAGGCACTTGCTGCTTTTTATTTGGTTGCCAGTGTACGTGTGCACAGGCAGCAGATGTGCCTGTGGGTGTCATGCTGGCTTTCCTTGCGCTGGGATGTGAGCACAGCTCTCCTTTTGGTGACAAATGCACGTGGCACGTGAGGGTTTGTCTAATCCACGCTGAGATTTGTGCCAACGCTCCCAGTGACTTTTGTGGCTCAAGATCAGGACCCTGAAGTGTTGCCTGTGGATGACCTTCTCCAGCTCTGTCTTATCACAAAGCTGGTGTTCCCCAAGATACAAAACCAAGGGGAACATTTAGGAAAAATGTTAAGTGGTGAAGAATAATTAAATTTTCAACAGGTGCTTCTCTTCTCAAAGTGTTGCGGCGAATGGTGTGCATCAAAAGCAGGATGCTGGTGGGCCAAAAGAAGTGCAGGTCATGCAACCTGGAGCACCCTGAACTTTCAGCCACCACAACTTTTTAAATATGAGCCCAACAGGAATGAGAAATTAATCACCTTCATAATGAAGAACATGTGTCTTGTCTGCAAACAGCTGCTGCAAAGGGCTTTTCAAACTCTATTGCTGTTTGTCTTGTTGAATTTCATGGCCTGGGCTGCAATCCCAATCCCCAAAACCCCCAAACTTTGGAAGGGCTCTGCTGTAAGAGGCGAAGTTTATAGCCAGCAGGAGAGGCTGTGTTTGCAGAGTTGCCTCCTGTGCTCACAGCGATCCTTAGCACCAGCCTGAGATTGCTGCACATCCCCTGCGCACTGCTCCCACATCAAAGGCCCGACCCAATTCAGCATGGAATTACTCAGTCCCCTTTCATCAATAAACCATGTTTACCTTCTCCAGAAGTTCAGTGAGAGCTGTGACTTAAGTCTCACATGACTTAAGTCAGTGCATCTGACCACTCTGTTTGCTCCCAAGTCTATATAATCTCAAATGAATTTAAGCACTGAAACACTGCTGGGCTCTGCTTTCCCCGTCTTTTCCCTGCATTCTTGTGCTTGTGTATTTATTTTTTCACTGAAGACACTTAAGATCTGATCTCACTGGAGATAGTAATTTCAAAACCAAAACAAAGTGTTGCCTAGCACAAAGTGCCTGAGCTCGGTGGGAGGGTTAAAGGTTCCTCAGCTCTCTGTGTAGCCCTGCTATGATGTTTTAAATTCACCAGCGTTGGAGTGTGCACCCAGCAAACCCTTTTGCTAGCCCCTAGGATGGCTGGAGACCCCTAGCACCTCCCTGATGGAGGCTGAACCCTGCTCACTTGTGGCCTTCCTAGGCGCAAGGCAAGGGCTGTTTTTGGCAGGCTGCAGAGTGGTGCTCATCTGGAAGTGGGCAGTGACCCGTTGTGTTCCCTGGACAGATCAGGCCACTGATCTGTGTCGTGCCACCTTCTACCTTTGGCACCCCAGCCTCTGGTAAGCACTGCTCAGGCCAAAGAGCTGAGCTGCAGCGTGGGCTGGGCCCAGCAGCTGTGTTATGGCACAGGAGAAGCTCCTGCTTCCCCTCCCTGGCACAGCATCGTGCAAAGCTGCAGTTGCTGCAAGGCTGGGGAATGAGGCAATCGCCTTTAAATGCCCCACTGCATCTTCTGGCTGGAGGCTCCACAGGTGACATTATGGGACACAAGCTCTGCCTGGTTTGGCAGGGAGGGTTTAAAGGCTTGTTAACATGCGTGGCCAGGAGTGTGCTTGGGCCTGAGTGACCATGGGCAGTACCACATGTGGGGCAGGGCAGGTATCCTGCATTGGCTTTTCTTTCTGCTGCTGTGCAAGGGGATGGCAGGTGCACAGGAACTGTGCTGGTTTCTTGTAGCAAAGCTCTGGGGATGGGCAGGAGGAATCAGTCTAGAGCCTCGCCTCCACTGTGGAGGAGAGGTATGGCCTGAGTTGGTCTTAATGGCTGGTGGCCGTGGCAGGGACCAGGAGTACCAGGCTGAAGCTATTGACCTTTCTTGCCCCATGAGCCACATAGGAATGTCCCCATATGGCTGGGAGACACAGGACACATCCTACACATCAGGGAGCTCTAGGATTTTTCTTTAAAGGAGATGTAGTTAACGTCTCTTGGGGTTCTGCCAGAGAGAAGGATGAAGAAGGCTCTTTTAGCTGCTGTGGGATTTCCCAGATCCCTTCACTTTTCTTTTGAAGGAGGAATCCTTCTAGAAATGGCAGTGACAGAATAGTGAGGTATTTCTTGGGGCTTTTTTTTTTTTTTTTTAAAGAATTTTGCATTCCGCAGTGGATTATTTTCACTTTTTTTGGGTTGATCTCAGTGCTGGAGTGTGTTGCAGATATTTCACTGCAGAGCCAGACCGCCAGATCCTCCCGGCTTCCTTGTCCTAACCTTTGCGTTGTTTTTTTGTAAACACACAGACAGCTTGAGGTTTATTTCTGTGGGCTCTGTAAGTTGATCTTTCCGTCACTGCTGGGGAACAGTATTGCAACATTCCTGCCTCTTCAGCTAAGGACATCGTTATGAGGCAGAGAGTATTTTTATCGGATGAACTCATCCAAGCTCATTCCTGACATGCGCCTATTTCTCCCCCACCATCCATGCAATTCCCCTCGAAATGCACTTGCGAAGCTCGTGTGCAGGATTAGCCAAATGCTACTGCACTTCTGTTGCACATGGTGACCTTAATGGCCAAGGACGTAGGACAAGGCAACCCAGCCACATCTGGTTTTGCTCCTTTGAAGTCTGTATATAAGAGGATGGCTCTTTGCAAAAGTGCTTCTCCCTCTCTGCTCCCTCTTTTCCCTGGACGTGGCGCAGATCTGTTCCTTGGCACAGGTCTGTTCTTGTCCAACGCTCGGTGCCGTTGAGCCAGTCTGCACAGGCAACATCCTACACTCTCCAGGCCCACTCACCCATAGCCCTACAAGAGCATCCCTGCAGGGATCTGGCACTGGGACTAGCTCGCTGCAGGGAGAAATCGCTGACCCTGCTGCTCCCAGGTCCAGACTGTGTTTTTGGGAAGCTATTGTGAAAGGAGCAGGAGTGTTAGAGAAAGTAAATATGCAAGTAGAAGGCACGAAAAGAAACTTCTGTCATAGCCTTTATGAAGAAGACTCATCCCAGGCAAGGAGCAGGTTGACAGTTCCATAACAACTGCCTGTTCATCATGGAGAATTTGACTCGTTCACCATGAGGATACCAGAGCAAGGAAAGGAAGAAAAGCAAGTGAATAGGTGAAAGAATCTCCCCTTGAAATGCCCCCAGCAGAGATGTGTCCACACCATATCTTACCCATGGTGAGTGCCTGCGTCTGCTTTCCACGAGCTGAGTGCTCTCTGGGGAGCGTGACCAGACTGAAGAGCTGCAGCAACTGAGGAAACCATTACCAGCTTTCCCAGTGCCTATGCCCTGGTCCTCAACTGCTGGCGGGAGATCAGAGCTAATTAAAACCTTTATGTGGAAACTTACTTTTCTTGCGTGAGGGACTTATTCATAGGAGCCCAGCAGTTCTGTTTTCTCCCTTTCACAAAAATAGCATATTCGCTCTGTTGATGTGATATTTTGCTCCAGAAAGGCACATTTTTCTACATGTTCTTTCCCCGATTTGTTCAGCTAGTGCCCATGACTTCACTTATTTATTGTAAATAAACAGCTGATACCATTTCTTGCGAGCTCTCTTTCTGTGCTGCTCTTTGTTACTGCTCTGGCAACAAAACACTTAATTGCCCTTTGTCAGGCAGCAAATTTTTTGTACTCATCTGGACAGGGCTGTTTTAGTATGACATCGTTAATTAACCCTCTGTCTCCCAGTCATGTCCAAAGTGGAAATAGAGGCAGCCGTGCTCTTAAGACCAAAGGATTAGCTTATTTGGGTTCAGTAAAGCCTGTGGGATTCATGGTGGCTATTTGGGGATTTTTTTGTGGAGATGGAAGGTGGAAAATATCTAAAATTCAAAAGATTATGGAATACAGTTTTGGTAATTAGAGGCTCGTTCTTGATTTAATTTACCCATGCTAACTGTGCAAATAACTATGCTAATGGCCATTGGGGCCCACCTGAATTTCAGCTGTTGAGATGCTGAGCATCTCTGGTACTATTAATGACTCTTCATTTAGCCTGCAGGAGCACACACAGAAGCCAATTTTTCATCTGGATTTAGTAAATCATGTTGTTTCCAGGTAGCTATGGCTGGATTTTTCTGGAATCCCTCTCAAACTGGGTGCTCGTGTCAGTGGGGGCTTGAAACAGACCTCACCTGCAGGACAGTCTCTGCTCGGGGAGTCTGTGCTTGGATTTGCAGGAGAGAGATGGTGGCAGTGGCTTTGGAGGGGGCTGGCAGGGGAATCGAGAGCAGCGCTGGTTTTGTTGAGCTGTACCCATGTGATGGAGTCCAGGGCGAGGCTGGTACAAGTGTTGCCTCCATGCATCGCCCTGAGTCCAGGGCTGACACAGGTGAGGTTGGTAGGTGTGTGTTTCCATCACTGCTGCTGCCTTCGGGCTGGGACCAGCCCAGCCCTGCTGTGTGTCCCTTTCAGTTCCTGGAATCTTCCAGTGGCCTAAGGGGACTTTTTAAACCTGCTATGAGAGATTATAAACCCTCATTTATCTGAAAAGGCCTCTCCTCTCTTGCAGGTTCTCCAGATCAGATGAGCTGTCCCGGCACAGGCGCTCCCACTCGGGGGTGAAACCCTACCAGTGTCCCGTCTGCGAGAAGAAGTTTGCGCGAAGTGACCACTTGTCCAAACATGTCAAGGTGCACCGGTTCCCACGAAGCAACCGCTCCGTCCGCTCAGTGAACTGATGGCTCCTGCTTTCCCCTTCCCGCCCAGCCATCCTACAGCAGCCGATGACAGCACTTTGCTCACTATATTTCTAGTGATAATTTATTTGTCTCCACAGAACAGTCAATGCTGTTACTTGATACCACCATGTCTGAGTGCCCCACATCCTTCAAAGATGATTTGAGAATGAAGTTCTTTTTGGGTCAGGGGAGCGGGGTGCTTCTTCCTTTTTTTTTTTTTTTCTTTTCTTTTAAGGATATTATTTTCCTTTCCTTCTATCTGTCTCTCCTTTGCTGCTGCTTTTGGAAATTACAGTGTTTTATTTTTAGCTGTTTTCTGCTGCACAGGAAAATGTAAAAGTTGCTTGCTGCTAGTTAATTATAGCCCTGGCATTCCTGAGGGCTTTGCTCATGTACAGGCCATTCATTGTGAGTTTTTATTAAGCTGCTCTATTTGTCCAGTTTGGAAACAGCAAATTCCTTTTGAAATGAGAACAACTCCTTTGTTTTTGGGTCGCCTGAGCCAAGGATTTGTAGGGGCTGGCCATAGGAGGAGGAACAGTGGGAGTCGGGGATAGGGGGAGACAAGGCTTGGAGAGCACTGGAATGTGCCTCCATGCATCTCTGGTTTTCCCAGCTCACATTTACCTTTCCCTTGGCTAGGGCTATATATAAATATTTATGTATACATATTCATACATACATACATATATATATATATCTATTTAAGCAAAGGCACGTCCCAAGCAAACCCAGAAGCTCAGGCTGGATGGAATGGCTTGGAGTGGAGCCTTTGGAACTGTGCGCGTGCTTCTGTCCTGTGCTGCCGAGGGGTGAAAGGATGCCCGGGTGCCAAAGGACGCTGCTTTCCTTTGAGGCTGGTTTGCAGCATCCCCTGTCTTTAGCAGAAGAGCTGTTGTCTGCACACAAAGCAGCACGAAGATGTTTGTGAGAGCCTCTGAGCTCTGTTCCTGTCTCTGCTCCTGCCCTCGCGTGTGACCTGAGGGGAGAAACCAGAGCCCCGGCCCCGGGGGTGCCTGGTGAGCTCTGGGCATCCCACATCTGCTGTGAGCCAAGGCCTGGCTGCTTGGAGCTGAGTCTCTGTTTGCTGGCAGGGTCTGTAGGATGTGCCTGTGCCCAGGGAGGGTGGGAGGAACCATGGCCTGGTGGGACAGCGCTGTGAGATCGAGGTCTAGGGGTGATCCTCAGTGCTAATCCTCTCCCTCCCGACAGCCATGTCAGAGCTCCATGCAGCTGGGGTGGGCGAATGGGTGAGAACAGTAGCCAAAAGAAACAAATTTGTGTGATAGCTGGCTAAGAAGGGAATTTAAGCAAATAATCAGATGGTAGCAGGCAAGTGATTTTATTTGTGTTTCTTCTTGTTTTGTTTTTTCCTTTCGAACTCTGGCGATTGTAAGAAGCTTTAGAAGAAAATAGAATTCAGTAATTAGGAATGATTTTATAATGGATGTTGCATTTCCTTTCCATTCGCAGACAGCATCTGTTTGTCTTTTCTGTTGGCAAAATGGGAAGTAGGAAAGTGCGATCCTAGTGCTAGGCAGAGCAGGAGCCCGCGCTGTGCGAGAACAGCAGGTCTGGCTACAGTGAATGCATTCCTTTTGTCCTCTAGAAATTAATATAAATGAACTATCATCTATTGACTGGTTTATATCACATCCTATGAATGTATGTAAATAAAACTGTACATAGATGCATATCTATATAAAATATCTTTTAATAACGTATCAAATTTGTGTAAATTGGAAACAAAAATACCTATAAAGCCAGTGTACATAAGTTACAATTCTGTATATTTTCTTTTGTTCTTCATAAAAATATATTTACTTTGACAATAAAATGAAAATGGAAATTTTAAATCCCTCCTTGAAATTATTATTCATTAATTTCCTTTATAGCCAGCTCTGTAATCAGGACAATAGCACTTGAAATTTTGATTCACCTGGATGTAACTTTTCAGGTGCTGTGTAACAGGGAGATGATGGAACAGTTCTGAAGTTATCTTCAGTTTTTCTCATCTCAGAAAGTTCTTGGGAGGCGCGAGATGTCTCAGCTCTCTCTTCGCTGGAGCCCTCACGCCTCGCTCGGCAGCCGTGCTGGGACACAAGTGCCTTCCGTGGCTCCTGACTGCTGTGGAACAGGTCTACAGATGCAGTAAAACTGTGGTTAATAAAGTAGAGCAAGCAGGTTTTGAGGGAATTCCAGCTTTAGTGATTAGTGTGGAGGAGGAAGGGCTTCAAAGTCTGCTTCAGACTGTGACGGTGACTCACTGTGTGACCCAAGACAAAGGACTCGATTGCCGTGTTCTGCAGTTCCCTTTCTTGTAAAACACATCGCAGTGATACTGTGGGACTTAATTTGTGTTTGTGTGATCCTTGGATGGAAGGAGCAAGCAGTAAGACCAGTAGTCACAGGATTAGGTTGTTAAAGAAAGGCCCGGCATGACGGCATGAGGGAGGTCTCGATGCCAGGGCGCCTCAGTTGGCTCTTCTGTAAAGCCCACGCCTGAAAGAGTGCTGTGAAGGAGCTGTGGTAGGAAGCATTGCCTCAGGCCTGAGGAGAAGACGCCCTGTTCTGCAGCAGCCATTGCTTCCATTTGTAACAACAGGGGCATGAACACCGTGCTCCTGTGATCCGGGACGTCTCTTGCACTCTGCTTTTGCTTGCTTTGGCCTCCACTGGAAGAAGAAACCAGCAACGTTACTGGTGTTAAAGTTACTTCTGAATCTCCATGGGAGCAATGGTGCAGATCCAGATCTTCTCCCAGCAAGAATCATTCTGAGACTAACAGGCACTGAGGGATCAAAGTCTCTCCCTGAAGAACAGCCACCAAAAAGCGCCAGCTGATGAGCCAGGGCTCTCCAGACCCCTGATTTTTTTTCCTAGAGAATCCCTATGAGTCTGGCAAGAGGACCTAGGGATGAGGCAGACTAAGTTCTGTGCAATCCAGGTTGTTGTCACCTCCTGAGGTGTAGCCTGAAGACCAGAGTGTTCAGGACAGCGGTTTTAAGCTTTAATTAGCAAGCCTGCACCAAGAGGATCTGCAATTCCCTTCTGTTCTCACCCTATCCACTTCATCCATTAAACCAGCTGCTTTATTTTAACCAGCATCTCAGTCTCTTCCCCATCTCACCTGGAGTTCTGATATTGCTGTAAAGTTGGGCAATTCACCCTGCAAGACCTTTGGGGCAGAAGTTGCTATTTTTCTGCAAGAGGTAATACTTAAAGCTGAAGTGAAGTAATGCAAAATGCCTACTCTTGGAGCACAGCAGGGCAGAAATCTAAGATCTAAGTTATGTTTTAGCCTGGAATATTTTCCATGAAATGCGTATTCTCTCTCTTTTTTTTCCTTTCTCTCTTGTCTGTTTTAAGTATGAGTTTTGAGTGTGAATTGTGTGGGGTTTTCTAGTTAATACCTAAGGAAATGTAAGTTTATGTAAAAGATGCAATATTTTGCTGAAAAGAGTAGGGCCATGTTTGCTGTGAAAGCAGAGTTAGTTCTGCATGAAATGAAAGACATTTCCAGAGTTTTGTCCCAAAAAAGAAGAAATTTCCGAAAGAGATTTAGATGTTTGTTTTATGTGGAATTACGGGCCTGGCTGGGCTTTGCTGATTCATGAGAAAAATGCCTTAAGCTTGACTTTATCCACCTGAAGATGAATATATATTTAAGTGCTTTGATGCCACAACTAGATAAATCGTACCAGCTTCAGCAACTCTGCATGGCAAAGCACAGCATGGCATGGTTATACATATGCTGAAGTCTCACTGACTTCAAACCTCTGCAGCTGGGTTCCTGAGGTGTGAATGGACGTGTGTGCAGCAGCACAGCCTTCACAAAATGATGGTGATCTGGTTCCTAATGCTTCCAGAACTTTGTGTGTTTTTAAAAGGTTAGTAGTCCCTTTGTCAGAACCAGTGTGAAGGAGCAGTGTTAGGAGAGGTGAGGAGCTGTCCGCTGGGGAGGTTGTACTCGAGGTAAGGACTAAGCAGAAGGAATAGGAGTAAAGTGATCTTTCTGTAAGGTGACCCGACTTCTGTGACCTGTGGCTAAACATAGGGCAGTGGAGTGATGTGTCCGAGACCACAGAGCAACACGGAGGGGAAATGGGAGCAGAACCAAGATGTCCCAAATCTCCTTTGCCCCAGACAGTGGCACAGACCACACGCCAGTAACACACAGCGAGTTACAGGAGGTAAAGAGTAATAGGACACGTGAGACATCAGATAAGCAAAGAAAGATAAAGACAGGACATAGGTAAAGTCAGGTTGCACTGATAATGTGTGCTTTTGGAAAGGATGCCAGGGGGAGAGGAATGAGATCTTGCTTGCTGGTGTGCCACATGTGGGAGTGACCAAGGTAAAGCACCCTAGGAAGAGTCCTGCCCCCCGACCTGTGTTATGTGGGGGCTTTTTACCCTGGCAGTTTTGAGGGGAGCTCAGGGAGCTGCACCCCTGTGGAAAGCAGCCAGCCCATTGAGCAGGGTGTTGTGATGGAAGGTGGCAACTCTGGCTCCCTGGAGGAGTGCTTGAGTTTAGATCCTGTGATATTTGCAACAGTCTTCTGCTTCCCTCCCTCCCTGGGGGTTGTTTTCACTGAAGTCCTTGTGCCAGGAGCCTTCTCCTTGTCTTAATGGCCACTATACATTTAATCCAAACAACCAGGTGACTCCAGCTCAAAGCCGGTGGCAATAATCCAGCGTTAATGATTACCCTGGGCCCCTTGGGTTATGTAAGCCTGGATGTGCTGTACTCGGCTCTCGGCTTGGACCTGCCCTCCCCGTCTGGGAGGAATACCAAGGACTTGCCAACACACATAGAAAGCTCTTTGGAGCCAGCTGGGATTTTCCTTTTGACAGCACCTATGAAACCCGTTATTCACTCAGTACAGCGATTGCCATGCCGTGCTTGCTTGTTATTCAGAGACGTTGCTGTTAAAGAATGAGTTGTGCTAAGCTCCCACTGGCTTCAGCACAAGCCAAAGACAGTGACTGCCATGGCTTATCCAGGGGAAACTTTCCCAGCTAAGGCAGGAACTGCAAATCCCAACAGGTCCTTGGCTTCCCTTGCTCATTCCTTCTGGGACATTTGTGGCTTTGTGGCTTTTAATCTCTTGTTCCATGGGTCTTAGTTTTTTTCTTGCCTTTTTTGATGGGGTGGAGGGTGGGGAGGTGGGTTGGGTGCGAGGTGTTTGAAGCTGTGTGATGTGTGAAAAATAGGTATTGAATATTCAGAAGGTTGGGACATAATGCCTCTTTCTCCTGGTTAAATGATCCAGGTTGTGAGGTTTGCAGCTCCTCAGTGCTCAGTGTTTCACGGGTCTAAGCTTTCATCTGCTCTGCCAGATCTGTGCAGGTCTTCCTCCAGCTGGAGCTGTAGCGCATCTTTCATCTCTTGCCATGTTCTCTACTACGCTCTACTTTTCTGATAATTTTGTGGTTAGGCTGACTCAAAGCCCATGTAAGTACTTGGTCTCCTAAAGAGATAAGGCTGAAGGAACCTCTTAGCTCTTGGAGAAGTCTGTTGCGGAGAGCTTTCATCAGCTCACCCATCCTGCCTGCGGAGCATGTGTGCCTTGGCCAGCATCTCACTGAGCCCCAGACTGCTGTTCAAGTCATCCTGAAGATTAGAGCAGCATCTGACAAGGACTTGGCCATCACAAGAGGGCAGGGTTTGCATCTCTGCCCAAGCACAGCAAGACAAGGTATTAGGTGGAATGGGAGTGAAATACACGAGTGACAAGTAACTGTTGGGAAAGCCAGCTCTCCTCCTGCTCACACTGCTGTGCATCTGGTAACCGTTGCCCTGCTCATGTTGGATTCAAAAGCATCCTTAAAGGGCGAGAAAATCAAGGTGAATGTGGCCTATAGTTTTCTGTAAGGATGCTGAGGAAGGAAAACAGAAGCTGGAGCAAGTTATGGCGTAAGAGGCACTGTTCTGTCTTTTCCAGCAAAAAGAGAGTGATGGGCTCTTTTTGCAGAAAGGGCTCTGCTTGCGCAGGAGAAAGGTCTGAGCTGGCAGCCAGCATCCGAGCAGCTGCTGTGCACTGCTCTGGGGCAACAGCAGCTTTACATCAGGAGGTTTAGTGAATAATAATCAGAGGGTTGTGCCTTGGACCTTTGGCAGTCACAAAAGAAGGGTTTGGGATTGCTTGCTGTCAGCCCCTCAGGTCTCTTCCTTGTATGATACTGCTTTTCTTCTGAATTTGTAGCTGATTCTTGGAGTGGACTCAAGGGATTCTTAGCACTTTCCAAAGCAGAAATATTATTTATCCATCCATATAAACCAGGAACCTCCATAAGCAGTCCAAGGCATTTAGTAGAAAAATCTATCCAGGAATTGTTTTGCATATGACTGAGGGTGGAGTCCAATAGCCCACAAAAAGAGAAGTAAAAAGAATTACTGTTATGTATCTAAAAAAGATTCTGGCATCTGCATTTCCTACTGAGTCCAGTGGGCCCCAGCATAAGCCCTGCTGCTTATTCCAACGTTTTGGTTGCAAATACAGAAATTGAGCTATTGGGCTGAAAAGTGTCCAGGCATTTAATAAACTTACCTTCCATAAGTGGGGGAGCGATGTGAATATTTGAGTTTGGCTGTTGATTGCTGACTTTTTCTGAGAAGTCTATAAACAGCAGCCAGGTAGTCTCTCACTTTTTGTTTCTGTGATGTGTGTTGTTTTTCCATGGACAACATGTTCTGGAGCTAAGAGAGTTGGCCGGAGCTAGATTCATTCAGATCCTGTGTCCCTGGTGGCAGATAATGCATCAGGGAGGGCAAAGGGCATGGAAATTTTGTTATGTCAGAACAGTGATCCTGCAGCCAACACGGCTGGAAAAACACCTGGGCTGTGCTGACGGTGGCAGCGCTGGGGCAAGCGGCCCCATGGACCCCTGCCCATGCTGGACCGCAGCTCCCCTGGGCCGGTTCTGGGTCTGACTGGGACACTCTGGCTCCACAGAACTGGGAAGTGCACGTGGGCATCCAGGGACAGGGCTGACGTGGGAAGCCTCCTGCTCTAATGAGATCTCTGCCTGAGCTGATGTAGAAATGGCCTCTGGTGCGGGCTCACCACTGCTGGAAGTGGCAGATACTCCTGCGGCAGGTCCACTTTGGCTGGAAGGGGAGCACAGGATGATGAGCAATCTGTCCCCTCTCAGAAAACCAAGTTAGTTACAGCTGACAAGTTTGCTGGTAAACTCTCCCACTTGCTCCTTGGGAATTAATGGCACAACTGGAGGGTGTTCATTTACCTGCCGGCCAGGACCTTTAGCCTCCTCGCAGGATATTGGTATTCCAACAACTGATAAATAAACACACATTAATAAGACATTTGGTGGATTTTGTTTGGTACTGAAACTACAATAGCCCTTCTCCAGCACTGCCCTGCCTGAGCTCCTGAGCCCTAACCCCTCACTCAGTGTCTCTGGCACTGCCTGGTAGATAGTCCAGGCTTGAGATCAGTAATAGCCATGGAAGTTTAATGTGAATCAATCTCTGTCATCCCTAAAGGAGAGATTAGTGAATTAGAATTGGTCCTGATGACTTCATGCGAGTTACCTGATACCCTGTGACTGATCCCTGGTGGGTGGAGGACCATGAATCCAGGGAGAGCTGGAGCCACCTTCCTAGCTTTGCTCCTGCATTTTCATGCCAATCTCATTGAATCAAATTAGCTGTTCTAAATTAATAATGGTATTTGGCAGCTCTCTAGCATCTTTCAGCTGAGGAGCAGAACATACTTCTCAGGGGGAAATTAAGCCTTTCCTGCCCCTTCAAGAATAGTTGTCACCTTCACTGTGCAAAGTCAGAAAAAGAATTCAAATGATTTGACCAATAGTCCTTGGGGAGCTTGTGCCAGAGCTGTTGAGGAAGTCCAAATGTACCAGTTCCTCCTCAGACCCAGACATCAACCACAGCTTAATGATTTGGTGTGATTCGGAGCCATTTACACACTGATGTATAGGTGCACACTAGGGGAGAATTGGGGATGCTTTTTAGCCCTCTGGATAGGCTTAAGACTTGCATGAGGTGAAATGCAAGCAATGACAAATGTGTTCATTCTGCTGATGTAGCAGGAGTGGTGTTGGTGCAGGTGTGGCCCTTGCAGCTTCTGCAGGACCTGGGGAGCAGTAGGGGAACAACTTGATTGTATCTGCTTGTGACTTTTTGAGTTGTTGCAATGGCCCTCGGTGACCTCTGCAAGACAGGGTCATGTTCTTCATCTTCTGTGGAAACTTGTTGGCTCCCACAGTAAGTAGCAAGAAATTCAGCTCAGTATTTTTTCTTGCCTTTATCACCCCATAAAGCACTTCCATGCTGCTGAAGCTGTCACTCTTATGGTATGACCAAGAGGAGGCTGATTAGCACCCTCAGAGGTTTCCTTGCACTGAAATTCAACTTGTACCTTGCACCACCTTCCTAAACATCTACCTACAATCTTTCCTCCTTAACTTTGATACTTTCAGCTTACTCTTCTAAAACACATTTGTTCTACCTGCTGCTGATGCACGAGCTGTTATCTATTAACCCAAACGTTTTAGATTGCACAAGAGTGTCCATTTTGAAAGTTAGTACAGAAGAACTAGTACAATGTAATCTATGCTGTTTATCCTGATCTCTTCTTCAACTTCTGGAACTAGATAATTTGTGTGGGAATTAATAAATGATACTCTTTGTTGTGATAAGTTCTAATTATTGCTTTCCAGGCAGTTTATTTGATCAACAAATAACCAGTCACTAGCTGGAGTGATGTGCTGTTGGCAGAGAGAGGTTTCTACCTGGTAGCGACTAAGGAGGTACTTGTAACCCACAGAGAAACCTTGCAAGTAGGGTCTCTTTGCAGTATATTTGCAAAGCTAATAGCCTGAGTCAGCTGGCAGTCTAACAAGATGCACAGGACTTATAAAGCACATTTGGAGCTGTTGAAAAAATAAATAAATTCTTTTTCATTAGAAAAAAAATGAAAGTGTTCACCAAAAGAGCAAGGGAGGCAAGAGAGACAGCAGGACTGGTAATGTGGTGGCAGGCAGTCACTGGGGATGCTGGCTGTGTTGGTTTGTTGGTCCCTTATTTTGGTAATTCAACACCTCCACCTGCCCATGTGGGGTGTTTTGAGGTGGTGCTCCTTCTTCCTCATTTTCTTTCCACTGAGGCTCCCCTTGTGAAATGAAGAAGTTGTGATTTTGCCAGAAGGGCTCTATGAGTGAGCTAATGTTAAAGACAAATAAAGTTTCTAGTGCAAAACATGGCAGTCAGGTGGGGGTTTATTTGAGTGAAGTGCTGTTTGGGAACGTCTTGTGGTCACACAACTGTGCAGACACAATGAGGGATGGAATCTTCTCTAAATTTGTCCTTGAAGACTCCTCATGAAGCCACAGTTAAGACTACCTTAGCAAAGAGAAAAACTCTGGAGAGAGATGCTTAAATATTCAAGGTCATATTCCCAGTCATTCCTAAGCTCCGTCATTCTCCACCATGCTTTGCTATGTTTGCTCAGTTCTGTTGTTGGGGCAGTGCAGAGGCATTTGCTCCCCTAATTTTTTGGATGGGCACAAAGACAGAGGTGGACCTCCTTGCTAAAGGTGGAACAGCAGCTTTTGATGTCCTGCCTCATGTTTAATGTGGGAGCCTGGTAAGCAGCAGCACATGGATTTGGAGCCTCTCTTGTTCAGGCTCTGCGTACAGAGAGCCACAAAAAAAGAACTCTCGTCCAGGTGAAGTCTCATCTCTGTCAGTGAAGGCAAAAGCCTCACTGAATTTGTCAGAGCCACGGCTTCATGCTCAGTTTGTACTGAGGCACCCTCCCTCCCACAGCTAATGACTCTGCTTGCTGGGCTGATCTGGGAGGGAACTGGGAGCCTCCCCTGGGCCTGGGTCTAATCAGAGGTCTCAGTTGAGGAGCTCAGGTGAAGGAGTGGGATGGTGATGGGGTGCTCATGGCTGGCCAGGGAGGTAGTTTGGGTGTAGACATCTTCAGGGAGTGATCAAGGAGGGAGACTACAGCAAGGAGCAGCTGGCCTGTGTCGTGAGTTGCTTTGAGGAATGAACCTTCAGCAGGTACTGTGTAGGGAAGGCTGAGATTGACATGGTTGAACCTTTTGGGTTTTTTTGAGAAAGTGGGTTCCATTCAGGTGTGAAAGAGGCTTGAGGCTGGTGGCTAAAGCCTGTTTTCTGGTGTTTCAGCCCAGGCAATGATGAATTGTGCTTGGCTGGCAGGAAGTCATGGCGCTCCCTCAGTGAGGTGTTTGAGCTTAGTGTCCTGTTTGTGTTTGGCTATGTTCAAGGATGTAGGATAGGTCCCTGGCTCAGCTCAGGTGGCTGAGCCTAAGCTGTGCCACAAATAATGAATCAGGGGATCATGCTCCTTTCTGGACCTGTTCTCCTTTTTCTTCTGCTGGCACAGATGAGAGGGCTTCCTCCTTTTCCAGTGTTGTAGTGTAAAAATAAACCTATTTTCAATTCTTTATTTTCTTCTTCTCTGGATAAAAGAGGCTGTGCTCTGAACCACCAAGACTAGCACACAGGCTGTTTTTTGCAAGGCAAGGAGGAGCAAACACAGTTTTGCCTCTGAGCTAGAGAGCTTCCTACGACAGGGCACAGTCCAGATTTTTCCACGTGTGGGCTTGAGCCCAGACATCACCCTGACAACATGTGGGAACATAAATACAAACAAAAATAATTTCCAGATGAGGGATGTATGCAATGTTTTCTTTTACTGGCATTTATGCTTGCTTATTTGGCTGGAGTTAACAATCAACTCTGCTTGTTGCAACAGGGCAGCAGGAGGATGCTCGAAACAGTGAAAGTGCCTGTTCAGCTCTGTCTGCATCCCCAGAGGGATCCAAAACCCAAGTCAGACACCTTGGGGAGGCTCTGTGCAATTTTCAGTGGGAGACGGGGCCCAGGAACCAGCAAGAATGGTCTTGTCAAAGCAAAAGCTTTTGGGGGACCCTGACTGACCCATAACCATTCAGGAGCTCTTGCATCTCATCAGCGCTTCTTGTCTGGCTGCGCTGTGTTAGGCCCTCTCCTTGTGGTGTGTCCTCATGGATCTGGGTGGGAGTCCATCCTCAGGAAGTGAAAGCAGTACCTCAGGAAAGGAGGTTTTGCATTTTATCTTCTTTCACTTGTGAATAACACAAGTGGGTTTTTCAAGGGGGTTTTTATTGCTGGGAGAATTCCTAAGCAGCCAGGTCTTAGTGGGATAAGGATTTGTTTGGGTTGGATGCCCAGCATCTCTCAGATTCCTTGTGGGGGAAGAAGGGGAGATAGCAGGGGCTTTAGCCCCTTATTTTACATTGGTACCAACTTCTCCTTCCCTTCTGCTTTGCGTGCCTTTCTCATGGGCTACCAGGTCTGCTTCTGATGCCCCCTGAAGCTGGGGGTATGAAAGTCCTATCTCAAGCTCCTTTTTATAGCAGAAGATAAAACCATGGCCTCTTACATGTGTGTGTGTATATTCCCATACATAGTACAGAACGATGCTGCTCGAAGCACTGCAGTCAGGATGCCCAGACATGATGCTCTACTGCAGCCTTTTGAGGGGGGTCCTGGTATACCTAGGCACTGAATTTCTTTCCAGCTTATCCCCAGTGCACATTAGGAAAGACAATGACGACAGCAACTTAAATTTGGTGAGTGGAAAACAGGGCTGGTTTGTGCTGGTTGCCCTTAGAGCTATGTCTCCTCTTTTTTAAAAATTTTTTGTTTCTTTTCTCTCTCTGGAAAAATCAGTCTTGAATGTAGCTTCAATATATTACAATAGTCAGCCCTCGATGTTGCTGCTTTGAGGCTGTACAGATAGCAAGTCTAAAAATAACTAAATAAATCACTCAAATGAGGCAGTAAGCAAATAGATTTGCCCACCTGTTCATTAATAAACACATGCACACAAACCTATATTTCTATATTAGAACATGGCTCTGTGTCTCCTGTGGGTATAAAAAGAAAAACACCTGGCAAAGAGCGATGGCAGTAAGGCAAGTACAAAGTTTCCACAGTAAACATATTTGTGTTTGCTGAGCAAGTGTTGCCTTAGGAAGGCTGGCGAGGGGAGCAGCTCCTGCTGGCTTGCAGAGCCTCGGATTACCAAGCACAGGGAGAGAGACGACTCCCTGACAGCTGAAGATGTGCAGGTTGCAGTTGAATCATACAGGGGAGCACTTGAGAGATGGGACGGGCAAGAAATCCTTCCCAGCCTCTCTCCATGCTGACTGTACCTGTGTAAAGTCCAAATGCACTTCCTCCTTGGAGTGTGCAGCTTGGAGAAGGCAGCCAGGAGAGACCATCACCAAAGCTCAGCTTTGCTGTTGTGCTTTGTTTTGTGGAGGTTTTTTTATTATTATTCTATTTATTTATTTTCTGTGTCTTACTGCTTGGGGGGCTGTTCCTTGGGAAGGCTCAGAGCACGCCTTACCTTTGCAGAAATATTTCTGCTGACTTGTAGTGCACTCCTTTCACAGCCTCAGTGTAAATGTGATTCAAGGAAACCTATCCTGGTTGGTTTCATGCTCATTTATGTCAAAGTTGAATATAGGGGTAAGGGATGATGGAGACACAGGAAGAAGCTGGAGGAAGAGTGTGCCCAAGGCATGCCAGGCCTGGCAGAGGGTCTCTGAGAAGGGAAGATCAGGGTCTCATGATGACAAGTGTCATTCCTGTACTGTCAGGTCAGGGTGGCTGAAAAAACTCCAAGTGGATGCATCCATCACGATGGCTCCTTTCCTTCCTTCCCATTCCTGTTTGCAAGCTGTGGTGTACCACCCTCCCAGATACACTGCTATTTCTGCTCCCTCACAGGGTCAGCTGAAACATGCTGAACAAGGGGCAAAAGGATAACAAAAAAAACTGAAGCAAGGTACTGTCTAACTGGGACACGTTAAGATGTGTGGGTGGATGTCTCGGATCTTTCTGCACTGCTTTCTAGCTCTGCAAGAGACCCAACAGTTTAATTAAGGATGATACCTCTTTAGAATTAAACAAATACTCTTGCACTGGATTAAGACCAAGCCTCCCACCCAACTGCCTCCAGCTGTCCTGGTGCAAAGGCAATGTCAGGTTCCCACCTGAAAATGGTGTGAGCCCACGACAGGCAGTTGCACCTGGGCTGGGCTCCTTCAACGTATTTATAAAGCTTTGGGTCCTCCCACTCCATCAGCAGTGGCAATAAAGATTGTTTTTGTGAAGCTGTTGGATAACATAATCAGCTTCACAGCTTTAATTAAATGGTGATTTTGCTGACCGTTAGTGTGCAACACCTGAATGTTGGATTTATTCGTGTGGTCTTCACTCTGGATTTGACATCTAGGGGAAGGAGGATCAGAAGTATTAGAAAGTGCTGTGATTCAGTGATGTGTATGTCACTGCACTAGGTTGTGTGACCTGCATTTTTCTGCCTGGGATCAGGTGTTGTTTCATCAGAATCACAAAATTATGTTTAATTAGGTCACAAATGGCAATGAACTGTCATTTCTTGTGTATTAAAAGCCTTGAATGGCCTGGTGAAACCCCATGAAGTAGACTTGCCATGCCCTATCTGTCCTGAGAAACTGCCTTTACCTTGGGACAGGGCAGAGTTGAACATTACCGTACAAAGAATTTCTGGTTGTGTGTAAATGACTTGTGTCAGCAGCTGCTACCCACAGTGAGATCTTCCAAAAAGAAACTATAGCCAGAGGAATATATCCAGAGCTGTCAGAGCCCTTCTTTGACCCAGGACTGCGAGTAGGAATTAGAGAGGCATTTTTCCTCCTAGTATTTTCGTTAAAAGCTATCTTCTGTTGGGATGGGTGTTGTCAGAGACATGTGGGACCTAGTCTGGCCATGTAGCCACAAGAAATCACTGAAAGCAATGGTCTGCTGAGGTCCTTTGACGTCTGTGAACAGAAGAAAATGTGTCTATTCCTAAAGGATATGACCTAGTGGGGGCCATCTTTAATGTGTTCTTGCTCTGCTGGTGGACAAACCTAAAGCAGCCCCAGTTAATAAGTCCCTCCTGGCTGTCACAGATGCTATTTCATTGAAGAAAATCAGCAGCTAGCACTGAAAGCTGTGCAAAGAGTGGCCTGCCAGGCACTTGAAACAGCAGTGAGGGAGGCTAGACATGTTTAAGCAATAGTAGGGGATGGGTCATATAATTTTGCCACAGCAATCTATTTCCATTTGGTTCTGCCTGCTGGGCCCAAGGCAAAGCATAACTTGCCCCTGGAACGGTTGTCCAAAGGACAGAATCTAATGAAGCCAAAAAAGGATCATGCTCCTTTTCATTAGCTCTTAAAACAAAATAATGTATAGTGCCATTAAACTGTGGAAATCATTAAAGTGACATGCTTGGACACTTGCATTTTATGTGACTGTCAGATACAAAAGATCAGGGGAAATAGGTCTCTACCTAAGTATGTTGTTGCATGATTTCTGGTAGGAAGCAGATTTCAGAGCCTGCCCCACTGAGGAACTGAACGTTATTTTGGGACATGAATGAAAATTTTGGTCATCTCATGGTTCTGAATTTATTTTTGAAGTAGGTCCATGAGGCAGCTGCTAATACAAGTGAGATGCATGTTTTTAAACAAATAAGAGAATTTAGGTTTAATATTAACTTTTGGTCATTGCAACTCTGATAGCTTTGGCCTTCAGGCTGATCATTTAATGAGCTCCTTTCTGTTGCTACAGCAACTGCAGTCCTGGAAGACCTTGATGTTCAAGTCAGAAAAAAAAATTAAAGCTCGTTCTGAAATTTGCTTAGGCTTCTATTGATAAGTGTCTGTGCTCAGAGTCAATTGCTCAGACAAACAAGGCTTGGAAATGTACCACAGGGTTTAATGCAATCCTTGCGCAACGCCATTCCAAGCCATGCGCTCTTGCGCACTGTTAAAAAAAACCAGCACAACAAACCAACAAACCTTAAATTTTGTGCCCTCTTCTGCCTCTAACTCTTCTGACATGCACTAAGCCATTCAGTGATGTTGTTTTAAGAAAGCAAACAGACTGGTTCGTTCTTCTTGCAGAGTTATCGCTGTACACGCTGTAGTTCTGCCCTCAGTGTGCCGTGCCCCAGTGTAGCGTCTGAGGTGTGACACAGGCTGACTTTTGGAAGGACAGAGCTCATCTGTGCCCCCCTTTCAGCATGAGTTTGGACACAGCACCATGCCAGATCTCAGCTGCTTCTCTTCTGTCCCTTTCACATACAACTTCTGGCTAGAAGGTCCTTTCCTCTTGGACCTCTCCCAGACTTAAAACGTTCAAATTTTCCCTGAATGCTGGTTCTATTTTACAAACTCTTTTTGTGATGATTTCTAAGCAGATGTAAATCAATATCACCTTCCTGAATTCACAGCAAGTATGCCACTTAATACCCAAATGATGTTTTGGCCACCTCCTCAGTTCTATTTACTTCTCTGAATGTTTGTCTTAACAGTGGTGTTTGAGTTCTCTCTCTGATTTTCAAGGTAAAGAAGTTTTTTTTTGGGCAATTGCATCTTCATCCTTGGTATAGGCAGAGGTCCAGAATGAGATTGTGAGCACTACACACATTTTTATTTCTAGGTAGAATGCTCCACTCTTTCTTAGAAAGCTATAAATATTTTAATGAAATGTGGGTCTACCAATGCACAGCTGAGTGCTCATCAAAGCTCATGGCAGAGCTGTTGTCTTTAGTGTGCAGCCCCGAGGGCATCTTTTTTGAGTCATGTTTCACAATTGTTTTCAAATGTAAAGCTTTATGGCCCAATTTAAAGTACAGCTGAGAGGACACGCTTTTTCCTATTCTGAAGAACACTTGAAACCTTCAAAAAATAGTCCTGCTCCATGCTGAGATGGACTGACAGCTTCCAAACTGGAGAGGAGGAGCAGCCCATTATAACCAGTTAAAGCCCCAGTAATCTGGATTCCCCTGGAGAAGCTGAGAGGTGTTTAAATCCACAGTCTGAACCCAACTCTGAGCCTGCTGCCTCAGGGTGGATGGCCTGGCCAAGAGCACTTTGCTACTTCATGTTTTCTCTTCCAGCTCTGGTTCTGAAAAGTACATTGTGGACCTGAGATAACAACAGCGTTTTCACTGAGCTGTCACTGTGAAAGCTATTCCCAGGAACTCTTTCAATTTCAGTGAGTCTGCACTTTCTGTCAACATTTTGTCAAAAACCTCCAGACTGTTTCTCATCCAAAGCCTGCTGAAGTAAATGAAAAACTTACTCCTTCAAGAGAATTTTAATTACTATTAAGAATACCAGAATAAAAGCATAACCACATTAGAAATCTGCTCTCTTGATGGAGGTTTATATTTATATTTTATTTTTCTGGACTACTGAAAATTAGGAATGGGGCGACCAGATAATGATCTGGACTTCCTCTTGGTTTGAAAAGTGGGGTATGAGACCAGTCCATGCCTGCTAGAAAAAATGTGTTTCCTTGACTGCTGCAGCAGTCTAGCAAAGGGCAGGCTGTCATAATGGACAGACATGACTACAAAGCGATACCCTGGTTAGGTATGTGTTAATAAAAATTCACTCCCATCCTTTTTTTTTCTTTTTTTTTTTTTTTTAAATAAAAGCAAAACAAAAATAAATCCTCAAACAGCAGCATAGCCCTTTCCTCCTCCCTTGAAACTTTTGGCTGATAGAGCATCAAAGATTTTAAAGATGACTGAAAGAAATTCAAGAGGCAACAGTTTCGACACCACAGGGGTTTTTTTAAAAGAGTATATACTTAAGAATGCATGACAATAAAAGACAAATGAAATCACCTCTCCACCTAACTCCTTCCAGAGAATGCATGTGTGTGCTCACACAAATATCTTGGTGAATTATTAGCCTGGAAGTCACTCAAGTCTTAGAGCGATCCAATTCTCTTGAGAAGAAGAAGAAAGTAAAGCTGCCAACTTCATGCTTCAAATGGAACAATAATCCTGAACTAAGAGAACAGCTTCCAAGTCTTCAGATGGCAAATTATTTATCTGCTGACACAGAACAATGCGCACTTTGTAGTTGATGTATGAGGTTCCCTATGTGCGCTGCATTAGAAAGGAAAGGGGTGTGGAGTTATACAATTATACTTTTTTATTAATGGGGAAACACCCGCTCCCTCCACAGCTTTAAAATCTATAATTAGTCACAAGGGAATCCAAATGCCTTCGGCAGCCCCTTTTGAGGTGTTTGACCGTTTTGTTACTCGGACCAAAGGATGCTGCTGGCAAAAGTTTTCAGAGTCAAAGCTCTGGGATTATCTGCCAGTCCCCAGGACAGCTCTGGCAGAGTGTCCCAAAGGACTCCAATCAGTGCACTCCAGTTGCTTTTTATTTTTTCCCCTTTTTTTCCTTTTTGTGTTCTCTTATTTCTTTAGCCTTTTATTTTGATGGTAAGTCTTTAATGTGGGGAATCTCGTCGCCAAGACTGTCTGTAAAACACCTTTTTACTGCTGTGCTGTTGGGAGGACGGCAGAAACATGGTTTGTTTCTCAACAGGGAAGAGCCATCTTTGAAAGCCAGCCTTTGTTTGAAGATTGCCAAGCCTTGGCCCTGAAGCTGAGGTAACAAGCCAGGGCTGTGCCTAAAGGCAATTGCTTTTGGGCTTTCATTGCCTGAAGCCTTCTCTGAGCTGAACTGGGCTCCTTTCACCCAACTGTCTGAGGTATCATGGCTTTGCAACGTCATCATAAAATAAAATCTATATAATTAGCACTAGTTATCTAGAGCAATAAAATCTATATAATTAGCACTAGTTATCTAGAGCAAAAAAGACTTTGTGTCTCAGCACAAAATGTTTGATTCAGCTTTTAATTGCTTTAACCTTTATTAGAGGTAAGGATTTTCTGTGGACTATTTGCATGCTTGTCCATGATCAGTAAGTGGGTACTGCTCTTTGCAGCATCCCTGGAGCCAGCAGGATGCTGCTACATGAGTTGCCAGAGGCTGGCCCTAATACCATCCTTCCATAAAAAGCACCCACTGTACAGATTTCCTCTGTAGTTCCAATGCCAGGTTATGAGCCGTAAGAAGTCCTTTGGAGATATTTAGCAGTGTCAAACAAAATTCTCTCCTGATGGGAATGAGTTCTCATACTCAATAGACAAACATCCTCTGTCTGGTCATCAGAGCACTGACATTACCTGCCCTCTGTGCTGGCTTTGGCCCTGGAGGGGCCCAGTGCTCAGCCAGAGTGGGTACCCCTGGGGTCAGGGCCAGGGCACGTTGCATTGCTGTTGCCTGTCAGGGAGATCAATACGGGACTTCAGCACCTCATTGGAACAATCTTCACGTGCATTTACCATGTGAAAAAAATCCAGGTGCATCCCGAGTTCCCATTCAGGGCAGCATGTGTGTCCTGCCAGGTGGCTTGCACGGAGTGGTTCCTGTCTGGATGCATTGTCTCTGCTCCTGGAAACTATGGCTTTTGCTGTTTATCCCTCAAATTAGAAGAGCAGCATGAAAAAACACCTCACAGTGTGTGGGGGAATGAAAGGAAGATCAAGGCTGCAAAGACCCCATCTCATGTTCTAGTGCGAACTACCTTAATGTATCCATTTACAGAGAGCAAAGTGAGGTGGTTTTTACCTGAAATCCTGTGGGCAGGAGGAAGCCACTGTCAGCTCTTACAGTGTCAGTCAGAGCAGAAGAAAGCTTTGTGGAAGCGCAAGACAAACGTGGTTTGGTGTTGGTGGCTTTCTGGGTTTTTTCCCTCCCTGATCTAATGTTAAGACTGGTTCTCATGAACAGTCTGGGGTTTACTGGTGCTGAGTTGGCAAGACTTTCTTTCCTTAAACAAGACAGAAGAGCAGTTCCAGTTATATTAACCAGGCCAAATATCAATGAAGCTGATTAAATCCATTCCCTCGGGCTCAGCTCCCTTCCTTGGCTGTTCTTTTGCAAAGTATTGATCACGATTGCTGCTGATTACCTTTTTTTTTGATAGAGGTATTATAAACCACAATTTTATCTTGAGGTATTAGCTCCAGCAAAGGGAAGAAACACAGACATGAAACTTTACACTGTTTGCTGTATTTAGTCAACCAGCTCGATGCAGTAAAAGAGCTTAAATCAATCTCTTTTCAGAGCCTTTGCTTCCTTGCTTCAGCACTGCAAACACCTGCAAAACCCTTGGCAAATATCTAATCACCACCTGTAATGTGACTGAACGGCAGGACCATTCCCAGACTTCATCACCTTCACTGGCCTGGCCAGGGATTACCAAAGTTGCTCTTTGCCTTCACTTTCTTTGAGTTTACACAATGTTGCTGTTAAGCACATTGCAGAACAGCCTGGTGACTGATGAAATACCTTGCAGAGATGACAGGACACTGTGTAGATCTTCACACCACACTCTCCCAGGAGAGAGGTGCACGGTGCAATGGGCCAGGGTTTGTCAGAAAACTGCAGACTTTTTGACTGATATATTCATGCTACAAATGATGTTGTAGTCTGATATGTTGAGTAAGAAAAACTCTGACCTTGAACTGAATTCAGCTTTGCATTCAGAATGGTTTTTCATTTAAGCCCTATAAATTTTTATCTGAAGAGCTTTCCCTCCTGTACAACTGGGATCCCAGCACAGCAGAGGCATTTTGTGGTACATATTCAGAGTAACAATCAGAACACTAAGCCTGTGACAGAACTGGGGGTAACGTGAGGGCATTTGGTTTGCTGGCACCATGGAAGACCTCTTGGCCCTGTAGACCTCTGTACAGATAGGTCTTGTTTTGTCAAAATAGGGGTTTTGGCACACACCCATGCTTGTGCTGTGCTGGTAGGACCAGCTCTGCTGCAGGCTGTCAGCAAGAGCCGTGTATGCAGGAGCTCAGCTCAACACTGGCTCTGTGGCATTCTGGATTGTAGTGCTTCTTACACCCTGCCTCACCTGGGCCCTTTTGAAGGTGCTAAGGTGAGGAAAGCAGCATTTTGCCTCCTTGGAGATATGTGTTTTGGAGACTAAGAAAGGAACTTCCTCAGGAGCAGGAGTTTGTACAAAGGGCTGAGGTGCTTCTCTGGTTGTGTGCCAACCTTGTTCAGTTGGTGACGTTTCCACACAGGGAAAGTGGGCACAGAAGTAGCTGAACCTAATATTTTCTATTGTGTTTGTTCTACCATTGCTGCAGGTCACTGTTTTATAAACACTTCATCTCCACGAGAAGGGGTTTATTCTTCTCCCAGCTGCAGGTTACAGCATGTAGCAAGATGATCAAGCAGGAGCTTTGCCCTCACTAAAAGAGGGACAGGGCTGCCTAGTTTGGCCAGGTGCTTGTTTCAAACATTTTTTAACAGATACTCTGTTCTGCACTTATTTAAAATATGGCTAAATTGTTGGCAGTTGAACAGTTCAGTGCTTGCTGCAAGATATCTCTGCATATGTAAAATAACACAGGTGATTCCATGATGTGCACCTTAAGCTGCCTTTTTTTATATTCAAGTGGTATGAGCATGTAGGTACCAAACTCCTAAGAGGTCAGACAGTGTGAAAGGGAAAGATTTTCTCTTTGCCTTGGATTCTTTCCTTCATTGCTTTCCTTTCCAATAATCTCAGTCACTCCCTGATGTCTCTGCTGCCAGCTTGCTCTGTGCCAAAAAGCAGTGATGCAGAGGGAGCAATGCAGCCCTGTGGCCACCAAAGCAGTGACTGCACCTGCCAGCATGGCTCTTCTGGGATCAGTGTGTGGCTCTCGGCAGACCTGGCACCTCTTCCAGGAGCCATGTGTGTTGCGGTGTTGAGTGGAGCTGTCGCAGGTGCTGTGGCAATGCCAGGCGTTGACAGATCCAGAAAATCTGATTGTGAACTTGGAGGAGAATGTGTGCCTTTCTGGGCTTGGATCTGGTAGGAATCTGATTCCCAATCAGCATAAAAGCAAATGGATTTTGTGTGTCCAATGCCCTGAGTTTTGGAAATCTCAGCCTCTTGCTCTTGTTGGTGTGTGTGTCTGTTCCCCCAAGCGAGGCAGTGCCCTGGGACAGCTGACAGGGTTCACTGAACTCGAAACTTGACCCTCTGTAACTCTTTTTGGACCCTGCAACTGCTTAGCAAGTCTTCCATTTTAACCAGTGCACTCATGTGGCACGGTTTTAATCGTTCATTGCTTCTGGAGAACAGACATTTAAAGTGAAATCCTGGCCTCGGAGGAGTTGGTGGGAATTCTGAGCTGTCTTCAGCCAGGGCCATGGCTCCAGCTCTCCTGTCCCCACAAGGGCACTCAGCGAGCAGAGGGGCGAGTGCTCATGTTGGGCAAGTGCAGAATAAAGCAGGGGGTCAGGAGGAGGAAGTCAGGGTGCTGAACTGTGCATTAAGCTGCTGCAGCTCTGCCAAGGGACTCCTGCCAAGGAGGGGAATATGCCCTTTCCATGCCCCATGCACACAGTCTCTCCTTGCTCAGTGTCAAGGCCACAACGTACCAAGCACTTCTGTGAGAAAGCAAAATACGCAAGTAAACAGCAGCTGCCTTTAGCTCCAAACATGTCTCGGTTGGTTGCTCCTGTTTTCTTGTCAGGGGAGTGTTTCAGCTAAGGGAAAGGTGATTGAACCATTACCAGAGGCGAAAAACACCTATTAAAAATGAAATAATTCAAAGTACTGGAAGTGGCTCCTTTATCTGAGCATGACTGTTTGATTTGGCCACTGACCTGTCCTTAGCAATCCTTTTTTTCTCTGCTGCCGACAAACCCATGTTCAAGAGCTGTAGGATGATTCCTGACCTGAAGGGAAGCAGAGCTGGAGAGGTGTCCTTGGCTATACTGGCAGACAGGTGAGCTGGGAGAAACAGTGAGCGGTGACAGGATGTTTGAACCAGCTGCAAGGATCTGGAGGCTGTGAACACTGAAGGATGTAAGAAAGGAAGGGAATGGGATGCTAAAAGGAGTAAAAAGCTTAAACTGAACAATGCAGACTGTAGATCTAAACATCAGGGTATATTTCCTGATAGTGATTTCTGTCACGTTGTTGGATAATCCCAGAGGGAAGTGGTGGAAATCTTGTACATGGAGATGTTTCTCAAATTGGGTTTTGATGAAGGCAGCAGAAAATACATACTTACATAAAAACCCAGTTGAACTAGATAATCTCAGAGTATTTTCCCATCTCTAAATTGTGATTTATACTATAAACACTGCCAGACCCTGCAAACTAATCTGTTGTACTAAAAGTGACTCAAACACGATTGCTTATATTTTTATACCCCTCATGATGTTAAACATTTGGTTTGCCAGGATGAGTGGGAGTATCCAGGACACACTTTACTGTGAATGGATTTCATGAACTATAATTACTAGGCAATAAATCCATACAAATGGGAAATGTCTCAGGCCTTGTGCTGCATAGTGAAAGGACAGGAACTGATTGTTTTGGGGGAATCACATTTTTGTGTGAACTTGGAAGGAATTAAAACACCAATGCTGCTTTTGAAGGGCCAGTTAGGGCAGAGGCCACAAATTTGTTCTTTACATTAACAGTAAAAAATGTATTTGCACAGCTATTTCTTGGATGGGAGCTCGCACAGGGACAGCTGGTTTTAATTAGGCAAACAGATGCAATAGCTGTGCAATTACAACTTGATCATGAGCCCATGGAAGGCGAGGGGATCTTTAGCAGGATTAGACCTGCAGTTGAGAAATCCTGCACTCACCACAGCAATCCTAGGATGCTGCTGGGAGTAAGATTTTTTTCCCATGGCAGACTCCATTTGTTACCAGCATTCCTAGTTCTAAATTGGTGGTGGATCCAGGTCTTGGGGAGCATCCAACTCATTGGCTTTGCCATCATTTCTTCCTACTTCCAATGTGGTAAAGGATGGGAAAATATGATTAGTATCCCCGAGCAATTCCCATTTTAGAGGAGAGTGCAGGTATTTCTTGTATGTTGCCAGAGGAGTTTGCTACTCATCATTACAGAAATTATTATCAGTGGTAATTATTATAAAGCTCAAAAGGAGTTTTTTATTATGAAAGATGAAATATAAAGATAATTTCTTGCCAAAAAGAAATAAAAATACAATCTCAAATAAGAATCTATGAATCTGTGACCGTTTTAGGCACAGATCCCCACAGTACCAAATAACAACCTGGGCTTATCACCCCACTGAGGGCAAAAGTGCTTCTGTTGCTAGTGGCAACATAAGGGGTTAAGCCCCTACAATCTGTGACCCATTATTCAGTGTCTTTAAGTATTATTTTCCTCTCCCTGCTTGTTACAGATGTACAGGGTATCAATAGGTGAGCATATATATGTGTATATCTGTGTGCATGTATATGTGTGAGAACACCCACATATACTCACAATTACTTTCCAAAGAAGTAATTATAAGCTCCCAGCAGTCCAAACTCTGCATTATCTTATTATCATCAGCCATCGGGCTGTAGTAGAACAACAATCTAGCACTGCTGAGAAGGACAAATACAAACTCAGCGAAGGAAAGACAGGCACTTGCTCATTCGAGCAATTGTGGAAAACCCTAGCTTTACCTACCTGTCATAAAAAGCCATAAAAAGCCATAAAATGCTACTGCAGAGGGTTCCTGTCCCCCCCACCACATCCTCTGCCCCAGTGCAGAGCCTGTTCACTCTGTCCAACAGAATTGAGAGGAAAATCTCCTAAGTCAGAGTCCAGCCCTCAGGCTCTCGATCTGACCCTGAAAATAGCAGCTCTGGCCCATATGAGGTTGGGCCTTCTTGCCTTCTCACTCTGTTTAACATCACTGACAACTCTGTGGAGGAGGGTTGTTTTTGGCATGTACAAGAGTGCTCATGAAGCTCTGCTCTGCTGATTAAAACATGTGCAAAACAAACCGTGTCAGGTCCTGCCCTTCCCTTCCTTGGGGAAGTCTGCCCATCCAGGACAGCCAGCTGAGACCCTCTGTGAGCCTGTACTAAAGAGAAGAGAGAGTGTGAGCCACTGTCCTGTGGCTTGGAAGGCCACTTTATGAAAGACTGACTCAAACTGCTCCTCCACCAGCTTGAGTGGGACTATGTGGCTGTCCCAAAGCTCTCTAATCTGGCAGTGACTGGCTTGGTTTCTCTGTGTCTTTGTCACAGCAAGTCATGCTGAAGTGGAGCTTGTCAGTGCAGGGTGAGAAACGAAAAGGTGACCTAGCTGCTGGAGGAAAATCTACAAGCTCCTGCCCTCAGGCTGGGCATGGAGCCTGCCATCCGGTTGTTAAAATTACAGCTGCAGCCCAGGTTGGCCAGGTTCCCTCCTTCCGCCAGCTGGACCTGACTCTGACAGGCAATGCTGCTCACATCTGGCTTGCAAGTGTCTCTCTTTCCTCCTCCTTCTCCTGCTCCCTCTAGTTCAGATCCCCAAATGCCTCCCTGTGTGTTAGAGAAGGGAACGTGGGGGTGTCCCAGGCCTTCCCTCCAGAGATGGTTGGGTGTTGTTTTGACAGCCCTGCTCACTCTAGTCTTGTCTCCTTCTGCACCCCCAGCTCCACTTCTGCCATGACCAAAACACACCAGTCTCCATTTCCTTCTTATTCCTGTTTAAAACTTCGCCCTGAACACAAGTTCTTCCTCCATGGGTGTCCTCACGAATTGCATTTGACATGCTGTTCTAGGCAAGAAGGTACCTGGTGAAAGGAACTGGTTTCATACCAGGAATCACCAGACTCCACATTTGCTTAATTCTCTGCCACAAGATGTTGGGCAGATCCTTAACCTTCTTTCCTACCTTTATGCTGGGAATAATTTGCAGCCCACTTCAAATTAGAGTGGGAATCCCTTAATTCCTTCCAGAATTACACCCTTGCTATGCCAACATCCAAAGTTTGAGTTTCATTACAAATCCTAGGCCAACCTTTATGTCCCATTGCTTGATTACTGAATTTCTTTCTTTGCCTAGTTGCTTTTTCATTGCGTCTCCTGCTATGACTTTCCTAACACTGCCCTTTTTGTCAGTCTATATATTTTTCTGGTTGGAGCTGTATGTCTCTGGATAAGCAGTATCAAGTATTGCTTTGAATATTGAGCAATTACATGACAGAAAGCCCCTCCAGAAAGCCAGTGAAATGGTCTCTGGTGCACACACAGATATCAACAGTGCTTTGGTGCTCTGTTCCCTTTTGCTTTGTTAACCCTGGCCCTGTGGGCATTGAGCAATGATCCAGATTATATCTGTGCTGCACGTACAGTGCATTCTGCTGGCCACTTCTACACGGCAAGGCAACACAGCAGATTTCTGAAGCCGAGTACTTTACTTACAAACACATTTTCATCAATAACATAAATTAGCTTATGCTTGCAAACATCCATGGTGCATACATGACTTGGCATTTAGCCAAGAAACGGGCATGCTCACACTAACCTAAATACAGACAATTTGCCTCTCTAAGCAGCCGTAGCCACAGCAGGAATATCCTGCACCCTCTCTAGCAACTTTCATCTGCAATTAATTTTTTAATGCTTCTTTCAAGTGAGCTCTAGGGAATTTGTGCTTTCTTTTTGTGCAAATAAACAAGATATTTTCTTGAGAAGGATTAAGAGAATGGTAGGGGAAAGAGCTGTCTGACGGGAAAGGGCTCACACTCTCATGCAGAAAAGATGATTTCAGTATCGTGCAATGGGCTTTATTTTTACTTCTGATGGCATCTTTGGGGCTTTGTTGGCTACATGACAGCAACAGATGAACAGTGTGTTACTCATCAAAAGCTACCTGGCACGACTACCTAAAAAAAGAATAGAGCAGCGAACAAATACAGCAGAGAAGGAAGTGATGACAGCAGCCACATTTCAAATAAGATAATCTTTGTCTAAACGGTGTTTTGATGAAGAAAGATTAAATGATGTGCTGGAATGAGTGCAGTATGACTAATGAGAGGATTCACAGTTATAAGTGATAGGAGAGAAAAAGATCAGAAGGGACATAAACCATCAGGCATCCACACACTGGTGGATTGTTGGGAAAAAAAATTGCTGATTGGCCAAAGATATTGCTGTTGGCTGTTTTTTTTTAATCTTCCTCTGAGATGTTTCAGCCCATTAGAACTATCTCCAGAGGATCCAGAGATGAAAATCTGGGACCAGAATTGTTTTGCAGTAGCTCCAGGCTATGATTGTATGAGCAAGATAAATTTGGGCTGATTTCTGGCTTGTCCCAGTAAGAGCCCAGCTGCCCACAATGACACTGCAGAGGGTAGAAAGCATCTTCCCATGTTTTCATGGCCAAGGAAGCACACTGACATTTATCCAAGGGTGTATCCGAATGCAGAGAGGCAGTTCATTGCAGGATGGCAAAGTCACAGGGAGTTGTTTGTGTAGCTGTACTTGGACAGGAGGGAACAACAGGAACGTCATAGCCCCACTGGTTTTCTGGGGGAGCTGAATTTTTCAATTATGTGATTATTATTAACATTGTATTTCATGTCTAAGCGTATTTCCTCATGAATTTGCCACTATTTATTAGGCCTCTTAAGATGGGTATAAATTGTATTAGTGACATCTGATAATTAGTTCTATTTTTACAGAAAGTAAAACTGCAGCAGAAAAATGGTCTGGCAGGTGCTTAGCTCGGGGCTAGAACAAAATGAGTCCCCAGAAGCTGCCTAAGCAAGAAGCTTTACTGCCAGAGTCCTTGAGATGATGGAGGCTTTTTCTTTCCAATAGTTTCAGATTTACACCTCTCCACTCTTTGGGTCTTGGTGTTTCCCTGGCTAAAGCAGAGTATAACAATGGAGGGGACTGAGAAAAGATTCTGTGGATGGCTCTGGGTGGTGGCTCCACATGCAGTGTAAGCAAATAGTTTTGTTACATGAAGTTGTTCAGATAAATACCCAGAGGTCACTGCCCACACTGACCAGTAGCTCAGCCCATTTCAGTGGGATATGGCAAAACTGGCCATAGGGCTCTTTCCTTACTCTGTACAGTACAGGCACAATTATGATGGGATTGCAAGACCTTGGAGATCCCACAGCAGAAGGAAGATGGAGACACAGAACCCGGCTGCTTGAACCGAGCCCTAACACCAATCCTGAAGCAACCACACACAAAACAGACCACCTTTTCTTTCTGGCAGAGATTTTGGCCACTGGTCCTGATGGCATTTGATATGCAAAGGATTCAAATAGCAGGAAAAATCCAGCAAGAGATGGAAGAGGTCTCTTCATTTATCAGTTGAGTTGCTGTATTCCAAGACTTATCCAAAATCTAATGGATTGATGGGAATCCTTCCAGTAACTTCTGCTGGGATTTTATAAGGCTTTAATTAATGGCCTGGATGCTGTGATTGTGAGTGTTCCTCTCACAGTACCACTCAGAGCTGTGCCTCCAAAACAGACTGGAGCAAACAGGGCTCCTTAATCAACATTTTGCAAATGGCAAGAAATTAACTTGCTTGGGAAATTCTTGATAGCAGCTGTTTGTCCCCAACTGTCTGAAAGTTGTCTATTATAAGTAGAGGGTGAAGAAGCCATTTTGACCCTGTTTCTGACTGAGTTCCAGCAGTATTAGGTTTAAGGCTAGTTTTCTGATAAGGGGTAAATGTTTAATATTAAGAATAAAAATGTCTTAGTATTAAGGAGCTTCTAGTAGTTAATGCGAATGTTTGGCACAGAACTGCAAACTGCGTCTGACTTGGAGGAGAACGAACGTGCTCTAGCGTAAAAGTTCCGCTTCTCCTGCAGTTCTCATTTTCCCTTGGGGTGTACCAATCCAGCTGCTGCCCTGATTCCCCAAGTTTCTTTTTTCTCCTTGTGCATTTTGAGGAATCTTTTTTTAACCACACTGCTCATTTGCTGAAAAAATTCTCTCTTTGCCCACCCTATGTCTCATCTCCAGCATCCACAAAGTCAGACACATTCCTTAAAAGCCAGATGTGGTTTTAGTAACCAACTAGTCAAGAGAGGCTGGTATTGAGTGGTAGCTTGTGGGTACTCATATACCTGCTTGCACCCACAAACAAGGCCCTGCAATCTCTATCTTGCTAGAAAATAACCGGGTTTTAAACCACAGAGCTGCAGACACAAAGCTGTGGTTGGGATTGGACTGAAAGAGCAGTGCCTGTCCTGGAGAATGTCACTTTGTTTATGACTGACTCTCTCTGCTTCCACTGATGTGTGAGAAAAAAAAGTAGTATGTACTCTGTAGGAGTGTGTGTATATATATGTGTGTGTACACTCAGAGACAGGCACATTTATAAACAAACCACAGAACACATTGCAATGCTTGAAAACACTCCACTGTGTCTATGGACATCTTGTTCTCTCCTTCTGTCCTTGAGGTATCAGGTTTCCTTGTTTACAGTCTGCCTCATTCAGGATCTGGAATTCCTAAAGAGCAGCAAAACCCTATCATGTGACTGAAGACTGATTTCCAGGAAAAGTGGAATGGGTTCTAGGAAAGGTCAGTTCTCACGTTTTCAGTTGTTCCCTTCAAGAATACAGAATGAAAGAGATGAAGTCAACATGACGTCCCTGATCCTTTGTCTCTCTATTGAGCCTGGAATGAGATCTAAAGGAAAATCCACTGCTCGATGCAGAGTTCCTTAAGCTCCACATATTTCTCCCCCTCTTTAAAGGTTTACTGACATGGGACTTTTGCTTTCTGATCCTCAGGCTTTGTTTGCT
>VWPU01022263.1:0-20655 GCA_013398955.1 Callaeas wilsoni | reverse complement strand
CTTGATCAGACCCAATACACCCTATCTGGACCCGACGCCGCTGTCCTGTGAGGGTGGCTGCCTGGATGGACACGCCAAGCCAGGGCAAAGCAGCAGGCAGCGGAGCAGGCTATGGCCTGCCCACGCCCTACACGCCCAGCATCGCACCACGCTGCAGCGCTGCGAAGAGCTGTGGGAGCCTCCACGCAGGAGCATCCTTCCCTCCCTCCGCGTGATTCACTGCGGCCACAGCTGCCACCGCAGCACCTGTCCCCCCAAACAGCTCGTGAGCCTGATCCCACATGCTGCCTTAGGGCCCAGCCGTTCTGCAGGCTGAGAAACTCACCCAAAAGTGAGCAGATTGGTGCCCAGGTCCATGACTGACCATGCAGACTGCTCCCAAGAGGCTTCACTATGAACCCACACATATCTAGAACTTATGTGTCGCCTGCTCTCTCTGCAGGGAGCATGGAAAGAGCGCAGTGAGCATGCATTGCTTTTTAGAGATCATGATTGACAATGATTTATGCTTAATTAGCAAATTACTTATGATTACTTAATGGTACAGATTAAGCCCTAATAAATGTTTCCTGCAAGTTTAAGTGACTAACACTATGATCTATTAGACTTGTCTCATAATATATACAATTTTTCTTGTTAACCGTGGAAATTTTGAAAGAATTGGCAGTATCTGTGCCAAGAGTATAAAAGAAATCTATTTTTATCAGAGGAATTTCGTACAAATTAATTCCAGGCTTTTATAGAAAACGCTAGATTTCATATCATCTCTGCATATTCATTCAAAAAATTCAGAAAAAACTCTTATAATCATTTAAAAAAATTAAATTGTTAAATATTCGTCAAACATTATAACCAATCGTCCAGAGCCGCAGTTTCATATTTTATTTCCTAGTTGTTTTAGCTGTTTCAGTTACATATTCGCAGCACATAACATATTCAGCATTATTCCTCCCCATACTTAATACTTTTATGTGTTGATCACTACGGGGAAGTTTTAATATGCAGCTTCTTTTTGTTAACATCTGTCAGAAACCAAAATAATTAATGAATCTGGAGCTGAGCAGCAGGTCCAAACTTCACAAACCTCCACTAATATTTTGATCACTCTGGAGGAAAAGGGTATTTAAGAATCTCTCTGAATGCTAGAGGGAGGGAAATAATCGCTTTGAATGAAAAATCCAAATTCACTCAACTGGTAATGAAATTGCACTGAATGTTGATTCAGGGCTCTAATAAGCTCAGAATATCAAAGCAAGCACTGGAAGGCAAACATTCTTTCCTCTTCCTTTAGAGAAATCTTCAGCAGTACCACAAAGTAAGATTTCACTTTGTTCTAAATATACAGGATTATAAGAGTTCTGAACGCAGTCCTGCAGTAACACTCTCTCCCCTCCCCTTTCTCTCTCTTCCTCCTTTGTACACTGACAAGTTTAACATCAACTAAATTCCAAGCCAGAGCAAGCACTTTAAAGTGATTTTACAGCTAAAGGAAGAGTTTCCTGTCTCCTTTTGGTTTTCAGAAATTATACAATTGCCTCTTATTTTTACTAAACCAGACTACTCTGAGATTAATGTTCAGCTAAAGCTCATCCTTAATTCCTCCCAGCTATGCCAGAGAAACTAACGACAATGTTAGGAATCAGTTTTGCAAAAGAGTTCAGTCACCACAGCACAGAAGGAGAGTTACGAACAGTAGAAAGGGATTTCTTCAATTTTTTTAAAATCAGTTACCAACTTTTCTTTCCCCAGCAGAGAGTGGGAGGCTGTACAAGGAAAGGGAAGGAAGAAAGCCTTCTTGTGAGAGTTTTGTCTGATTAAGAGTTTGCACATACAACACAGAGATCAGAGGGGGGTTTCCAGTGGTTGGCCTTCCAGGTTGTAACTCACGAAAGATGAGAGGCCAAAGGCTCTCTGTGTTAACGGTGGAGAATTCCTGGCAGCAGCCAGGAGCCTGCCCTCGTCTGCTCAGAAAACTCAGGATTGTTGTGGGCAGCCTCACATTCCAACACCGGAGGATCTCAAGAGGATCCCCTGCACTCAGAACTGAGCTGGCCACTGCTCAGCAGTGCTGCCACTGGGGTGGGCAGCAATCTTGACTATGCTGATGACCAGGCAAAGCACCTTGCTGTTCAATATTTTCATTCTCTACCTGTAAAGCAGGAGTGAAGTCCACTACAAAGCATTATGGAAACACTGGGCACACTGTCATGCTCTTTGAGGCTCTGTATCTATCGTCCATTCCCAGACAGTACCAGCTGGTGATGGAAGTGAGTGAGATCTTCCCTGATCACACACACCTTTTGCCTCAGAATGAAACCTGAGAAATGCCTTCTCAAAATACGCTAGGTCATTTAGAGGAAAGTTAAAGCTTTTGCCCCCATACCATCCTTACTCTGGTGTAACAGTTCTATGTGCTACCATTTTCTCATTATTCCCTGGATTAAAAGGGCTCTCTCTTCCTTTCCACCAACTTCTTCTACAAGAACTTATCAGATTCCATCACTCAAAACTCCATCACTAGCAAAGTCTCTGCCATTTGCTTCTAAGAGCTGGCATTTCTGAAAAACGTCTGTTTACACTCTGCCTAGCTGTAGCAGGACTATGAGGTTTCATGGTTGCTAAGCAGTGTCGTGTCTGGTAGGCACTTTGGCTAATTTTCTGTGTGCTTTGACAAAGTATTGAATTTTGAATAATATCCAATTATTTCTTACTAGACTGCAATCAGCACAAAGATCATCAAGATATTGCTAAGGATCCTCTGTCCCAAATGGAGCTGGGAATTTGCTTTGGCCAATATTTGTGACTCTGGGCTGGAGAGAGTGAAGCACTTTCTCTCCATGGCATCCTTACTATCTGAGAAGCCTTAGAGCTGACATGCACGTCCCATTCCTGCTGCCTTCTGTCCCCTCCTGCTAAGTCACCATGTTTCACACTGCAGGGTTCAAAGAGGCTCTGGTGATGCAGTGCAGTCACACCTTTACATTCAGGAAGTGCCAGGCTTGGCTCTAGCTGCCAACATCCCCCTCTCTGCACAGCATGACACAGCCTGCACACCCAGCACGTGGTTCCCAATATGTCTATTGTTATAAATCACAGCCCTTTGTGCATCAAGGATGTCATGCAATAGGGCAGGCAAGGATACTAGACTATTTAATGATGACTTATGTCATGCACTGAAAGAGGATATTAATTATAGTAGAAGACACAGCACAGAGATATAGGATTAAAGGGGACAGTTGGATTATGGTGACCCATTCCCTGCTGTTATCAGTACCTTGTCAGATCTCTCTTCGTATGAACAAGCTCTATCCCAAGAGTAAGCAGACTCTGGGAGGGCTGAGATATTTTTTGGATTCATTGGCCCAAATACACCAATACTGCACAGCACTGCACAGCAAATTGACAACTATGGATGAGCCTCGTGCCTGGTAAACAGCAAGGCACACAGCATGCTGCCAACTGCATATGCTTTTTCCATACAGATCAATATAGTCATTGGGAAAAATTACCTACCAGATCCCTGGATGCAACATGAATGTCAGGGAGAAAATGAAAGGGAAGCACTACCCACACAAACCAGGCCGAAAACATCCCCCAACATGTCTGCTAATAGAGGAAAAAAAGATATCTTACTGCTAGACCTAGCATAAGTTAAACCTCAGACAATGACTGCATTTTCAAGAGTTAGATGTTATATGGAAAAACACAGACCTGGCTTTGTAATGTCTGCTTCACTCTTTCTCGCAGTCCAGTTAGCTTCAGGAGGCAGCCTCAGGCTTCAACTTCACAATCAGCAGCTTTCAGTCTAAGTATTCCAGTAAACATTATGGTACATGGAGCTTAGAGGAGAAAAAGGCATATGCGAGCAGAACCCAGAAACCAAACAATCCTGAAAAAGCCTGAGCTTGTATTACTTTTCAGATTTTCTTTTACAGTGTCCATCTGTTATATAAAATGAGGAGTGGAGGAATCAATTTATACAAAGCCCAGGGTATGGGCTAACTGCTATTGATGACCAGCAACATCTGATTTTCAAAGTACCGTAGCTCTACCTATCAGTTCATAGAGGCCTGACTGAAAGGATACTATCTGAAACAAAAAACTAAGGCACGGTGTAACAGTTGGGCACAGGAGGCAGAGTTGTACATCTTTGCCATAGCAGGGGTTTAATTTTAACTTCTTGAACATTTCATTCTTTGTTACTGCCTTGCTTGAGAAAACCACTTTCCTCTCTGTTTGTCCATCTGCAATTCTGCAGAGAAAGAAAAGCTATCGGCAGCTTTTCTTTCATCACCTACTTGCATGAAACTTACTTCTCTGAATTCTCATAGCACATAAAATGTCCCTGCTGCTGCAAGATAAAATGTGTCACTGCTCCATCTGCTACTCATTTGCTGATGATTCTGTATGGCAACATGCTGCCGAGCAGAATATTCCAAAAAAGAAGAAACTGTGCAGCCCAGTAGATCTGGTTTTGAGAAAGGTAAGGCTGGATCTCATTAATCATTTCGCTGTGCTCCTCACAGTACCTGGTGGAGCATTAAGAAAGGCTCCTAGATTCAGTATTTCATGGTACCATCACACACTTCTTGGACAACTCTTCTTTTGGGACAGGAATGCCTAAACAGAGGCAGCAGGAGATTCTCAGTGCTAAATGATATCTTATTTCAGTATTGCTCTGAAATTCACAGGCACAAGTCCTTCTTTTGGGGGCAAGAAGTGATGACAATCCAGGTACAGAATGTACTCAGTTGTCACCTTCCTCTGTAATGTGCTAAAGCTGTATAGGAAGATACCCAAATTTAAGACACACGGCATTGCCAGGTACTGTGGATCCCTGCCCAGCACCTGCCTACTGAGTGGAAATTTTACCTCTGTTTTGGAGAAACAAATTGCCCCTTAGCATCAGCCAACGGGCAAAATTCAGAGGAACATGGCAAGAGCCATGCAACTTCTGGCCACTCCCGGGGGAGGCTTCTCATCATAAGCGCAGATTGTGCAGGAGACTGGGCAGAGCCAAGCAGTGGAGGAAAAGCTTTCTAGAGGGCAGGTTGGAGAGGAAATATAAATACTGTTTCCATTCAAGTCACTCAAGTCTGACTGGCTCTCCAGTCAGCTGTATCCAAGTAAGGACTGTTCCATTACTTAGGGCCTGAACAGGTCTGTGGTACTGCAAGAGCTCTTATCCTGTTTTTCCCCACTGAGGCCCCTATACCCAAGACTGTATCTTCTTTATAGAAAACTAACTCGAAGTCACACATTTAAAAAAACATTTCCTAATAGCCATGTCCGTTAAAGTGTATTTTTAAGATTTACAAATAAAGCAAAGTCAATATCTAAAATATAAATATTATTCTACTTTTCAAAATTATTGCAGGGAGGAAACGATGATTATTAGCATATCATTTTCCATTTCTTAAATCAGCTGAAAATAAATGCCTGATTTACCTTGAATTACTATCTATCTTTGAACTCTTACTCTCCAGCTCTTTCTTGTACTTTACATAAATAATGTTGCTATAGTACATGCCCAGTCACAATGGATTCACAGACAGGCAGATACAAAAAAGTGAAGATTATGAAAGCAAGGTGATAAGATTTTCAAGGCAGAACCACATTTTTCTCTTTATTGCCTAAGGAGAACACTATTTGAAGACCAAAGACATGTAATTCCTGGTGTTTGATGAAAAGGTTACTAAAACAGAAGTGAAGAGGAAATTATGACATTTCCCTCATTCTGATTTGAGTCAGAGGAAAAGCCAAACATGCCTAAAGGGGAAGCTAGACAGCTGCCTTAAGATACTTTCTGGAACCTAAGTTTTTGCTGAACTATGTAATAAAGTTTTAGTCCAAGGTGAAATTGATAACAAAAGATCCTTAGATTTTAAAAGTCAGATTTCTAAGACAACTGGTAAAGAAAAGCCCAAAAGATGAATTGCTGAGGAGAAGTTACTATAATATAATGTAATTTCATTATGAACCTGAGAATCTGACAAGTGCAAATGTCCCTTACCAATAGAGACGTGGAAATAACAGAATTTTCAGATCTATGGTTCAGTGGTGAAAGGGAAAATGTGCTTCAGGTAGACCTGAGGCAATTTATTTTTAAAAAGTATATATTTTACACATATATAAATATGTCTGTGTATGTAGATTCAATAAAAATTAACTATTTATTTTGGCTTGAACTACTAATTTCAACCCCAAATCATTTTGTTTCCCTTTGCAGTATTCCAAATAACAGAAAACCAGAAGTTTCTAGTTGCACAATATCACAAAACCAGCAAGATATCATATCTTCTAATTCATCTAGAGAGAGAAAAAACTAGGAAGTAAAGAAAGATCTGAAAACATATCCTTTTTTCACCTCAGCTCTAAAGAAGGTTTCACATCTGTTTGTCAGGATCATTTTCCAAGCACCAAGATCTCTCTTGACCAACTCAGTTCTGTAGAGATTAGTTCACTTTGTAATCAATACTGGACTTTATTCTGAAGTCTGAAACATCATTTTTAAACAAAAAATCAGGCATTCTATGCCTGATTATAGGCAATCTCCTATTCTAGTTATTCTTTTCTTTATGAAATGTTGACATATGTCTTAGAGGCAGGCTGTACAGTGACTTTATACAGAGTGCTCACATGGCATGCAGGAACCATCCAAGGTATTTTGCAATAGCTCTAGTGAAAAACAGACTTGAAAAACTGTGCTTAGTTCTAACCAGCTTGAAAATTCCCTGCCGTTAAATTTGACTTAATTCAATGCAAAATATCTCTGTATAAATCCCAGCCATTTTAAACGGTTCCACTGCTATCACTATACATTGAGTAGCTCTAGGACAAACAAAGGAATCTCCGTCTTTATGCAGAATCAGGATCCCAAGCCTGTTGTGCAGGGCCATCAATGGGAGTTTACCTGTACCCTCCAGTGGGTACTGATACCATAAAGTCAGTCTCCTTGTCCTAGATCTTATGACAGCCCCGCTACACTGCTTCCAGCTCCTCTGCAGTAACACTGTGGTTTAACAGGCTTCTCCAAACACTCCAAGGCAGCAAAACTCTGGCAGCAACTACCTGAACACTTCAGGACCCCAAAAGAAGGCAAAAGATGAGGTTAACCCTGGCACAGTGTACAAAGCAGGGCAAACAAAAAAAGCTGCAATGAAAGTCTTTATTGCTCATTTCCAAGATGCAAAGGAGAGGAAATCTGGATGGCTGTAAGCAGCAATCTCCTGTTAATATTCTGTCAAGCCACCACCCTCAGTCTTCCACATGGTCAACAATTATCACACCAGCCTCACTCCACCATGACACTGCCCTAGGCACTCATATACCATACACACTTCTTGAAAACTGTAGATGCTGAAAATTTTCTTGGTGTGATACTTGGTGGTTTTTTTACAAAGAAGGCATATTTTTTAAAATGAAGTCTTTCAAAAGTATGAGAAACTAAGGGTATTTATAAAAATAACCAGAATACTTCCCCAAGGCATTCTGAATAAGACATTCCCAACTGCCTAAAGGTCCTATGTCAGCAACATGAGGCTCAATGAAGCATTGAAAAGGCACATCTCTTTCCATAATTAAAGGGTAACTTCATTTCTGATGACTTCTGTGGAGTGACAGTGAGCACGTGATTAACTCAATATCCAAAGAGCGCTAAACACACTTGTATCACCCCAGAAGAATCCAGCACTGACAAGGTAGAATAAATGCCCTGCTTTAGTTTAACAGACTTTTTTAAAAGCTGTGTGCAAAATACAGTAACCTCAGCACAAATCTGAGGCCAGCTGCATAGGTTACTGTTGGTATCAGGAGCACTTCACTCACTTTATCAGGAACTAGGCATAAATTTGGGAGATGTCTTTAAAAGGTTACTGGTGAGCAGTTGTTTTCACTCTGAAGTTTAGTCATGGGCTTTTTTTATACTCAACTTATGAGTAGTCCCATCCAAGAACTTCCCCTAGAAAAGATAACTTCCATAGCAAAGGTTTCATTCTCTCTGACCTGAAAAGCCCAAAACAGTGAGAATTCATGTCCATGGAGCCTAAGAATATATGTTGCCTGAGAGTGCTTAGGATCTCATTTACTTGCCTGCAAAAAGGGCCCATCAATATCCCAGATCTGGGCTCAGGAAAATCATTTCATGGAAAATGGACCAATGCAGCTCTATGGCCATGTCCTTGAGGCCCTCCTACCTTAGAACTTAAAAATCAGTCTCCTAGTGGCAGTAATACACTCAAAAACACCTTGTCTTTCCCCTAAGTCTTCCTAAAATTTCAAATTCTCACCTAGTCGTCAATCAGTGCTGTAAAGGCTTTAACAATCCAAGAGAGAAACTTTTGCTGTTACACCCAATAAGTTGGCTTCCATACCTCACAACCTCACTCACAAGTCTATTTGTTCCTCATCTTCCCCAGCTGGGACACATTCATCTGCTATTCTTTCATGTTGCAGCAGCCAAGGCAACACAATTGTGCTTTCACCTCATTTATCATGCTTTCTTTACCTTGGCTACAGCTTAAACCAGCTTTCTTGTTTCCTTCCTCCCCTGTCCCTTGGGTCCTTGAGCCATCCTACAGGGTCTTGTTAGCTTAATAAATTTAGAGCCAGAGAATTCTCTTCTTGCATGTTTTGCTGGAGTCTCCCTTGTTTCACTAAGATCTTCCTGAAAACCTGTACTCGGCAGAAATCCCAGTCATGAGATTAAGCTTCAGCTTAAAATCAACAACAGCCACGTCAATTCATAACAGACTCTTGTCCAGGACATCACACATACCATCTTTTCAACAGGAATAGCTACAGTTTATGTCTGGATTGCAGCTCCTCAAAGACCTCCACCCCACCTCTCACACGTCCACACTGTCCTTGGAAAGACGTTGGGCCATGTGCTAAACTGTGCATAGCACACTGAAGTCCAGGCTTCAGGGAAGCCTCAACTCACCCTCAAGGGTGACCAAACCTCTGAACATCCACTCACAGCTCAGACACCTGTGCACCTGCCCCATATGAAATGTCTAATTCCTCTGTTCTCACATGTCACTAAGTCTGCCGGGCCTCAAATTTTGCCCTCTGTGCCTGCAGAGGATCTCTGTTAAAGGGAAGTCCTTCCTCCTGGTGTTATATGAAAAGGCCAGGTGTGCTGTAAGACAGACCACGGGCTCTGGAGATCTCATCAGGATGGGATCCCTTGCTGCTTGAGGCTGGAAGGGCCGGTACCCCACCAGGAGCCTGGAGCAGCAGAACAGGCGGGGTGGTCACTGGCTGCTCTGCTCGCTCCCTGCCCAGGCAGCTCTCCATGAGACCATGCCAGGGGCAGGCGTCAGCAGTCCCCTTCCAGGTCTGGTTTTATTCCTCCTTTCTCACAGGCTTGTGAAGAAGTAAAATCTCAGCTGTCGGGGGTTGGCGAGAGGAGCAGGGTTTCTAGGTGAGAAGAACAGGCCAAATGCTCTCTTTCTATCACTCTCCAATGTGCCAGCTTCAAAAACCTGCTGACAGTCCTTGAGAGCTGATGACATTTTTCAAAACATTGACAAAAATAGAGAAGCACTTCCCCCCACCATTGAAAAAACTACTGCCACAGTCTTTCTGCTCCCCACTCTTTCTTTGACCACCTTTCAGAGGGCTCTTATCTATCAAAGCATTTACATAGACTCATCCCATTCCATAGAAAAAAGTCCTGTCTTCTAGGGAGAGCTGACACCCCAGGCCCTTAAGAGATACTAAAATTTTAACAGCAGCTCCCATACATTGTAAGTTCTGTTTCTCTCAACTTAAACAGAAAATCCTAGCAACTCCACAAAAACAGATTTTCTTGAGTGAGACTTTAATGTAATGATTTCCCAAAATGTAAATGAAACTATTACCACCTCTAACCAAAACTGGAAAAAAAGTTAATGCTCATTGATCTCATAATTTCAAATTAAATATATATTTCTGTAAGCTGAGTACATACCTTGTTATATAATAGAGTGTCCTTTGACATTATGCACTCAATTGACCTGTTAATACCATTAAAAAAATTCTTCTTTTTTAAAAACATATTTATTTCTGTACCTTTTGTACAGATCAAAAACTTGTAATTAAGCCTGTGTTGGGAAGTAAATCTACCAAGATATATATTCTAGAGGGGCAATACAAATACTTTACAGAAACAGAGATTAATATGCCCATTATGAGTCGTTAAATCACATGGGAATAACAGTAAAATGGGAAGCATTTCAGCTCTTATTATACTTAATAGTTATGTTTGCATATGCCTGCATCCCTCCAGAAAAAGGAAGCTGTTTTTCACCAGATTAGGGGCATGAAGAATCAAACTCTCACAGGAAAATCATGCTGTTATGAAAGCAGTGTGATATGTGTGAATAATCAGGTATCATATGCAGAGTGAAACAACACAGTTCTACTAGACCCAAAAATCCAAAGCAATTGAGATTGAAATCTTCCAGAGATTAGGTCTAGTTATGAAATACAGACCTTTTCTCTGAGATCATCAGAAGTTAGCTTTGCTGTGTGTGGCTCTGATTTTGAAGAATTTCTCCTGTTTTTTGCGTCATTCCATATTCAAGGAACTCTTCTTAGGCGCTGCCTAGCCCGCTCCAAGAAGTCTAAGAACATGCCTAAATTATTGGCAGCTCTATTTGTTGTTAAAATAAAAGGTCATAAATAAAAGCTGTTCATATTGCAGGCTCACAAATCTGAATGCAACATTTTTGAAATCCACACAAGCTCGTGGAATATTCTGGCACAAGGGAAAATAAGGAAGTCACATGAGTGACTGAACAGCTATGGAGTGGGGTGGCTGAGGACAGCCAAGAAGACACCAAGATTGCCTTTTCAGCTGGACAGTACTTACTCTTCTGGGAGTCCACTCTCAGAGGGTTTTTGGGTTTACTGAGATTTTGTTAGGTTTCTCAGAATCATTGTGTTCAGTTTATGTTGATATATCTGCTATCACTCCAAATCTGATTCATCTACCACTGAACGAAAGACTCAGAAGGGAAAGGATAAAATGAGAGACATGCGATCTAAGAACATTTCTATGTGCCAAGTGTCATCAAATATTTTACAAGAAATACTTGTAAAAAAACAAGTTAATATAAAGAGTTTCTTAGCTGGAAAGAAACAGCTTCAAGTCAATATCTGGCCTCATTAATATGCATGTCAATAAGACCTAGAACTGCGGGCTACAAACTACTTCTTGTAGTTCAGTCTCTGCTCAAGGAGGACTAATTTAATCAATACAGTGGCAGCCAGTAGGATGAGAGAAACAAGTGCTTCTGACTGCTCGTGGTGTTCTGAGCCAAGCAGAAGGGAAGAAGCAGGTGTGAGGCACCCCTCCATCCCAGAGTCTTATCACAGTATGTCAGTGAGAGTGAATGGGGTGGGCGCACTCCCTGCTTATGTTCCCTTTTGTTACCTTCTTTAGCAACACTACTTTCAGCATCATCTTAGCCCTCCACGAGGCTTTTCCATAGGAAAAGTGACCAGTGGGGAAAAAAGAGAGTACTCAGTAGTTCAGTTTCTACTCCTAATCTAATCTCCTCTCCCAGACACCCCTCTCCAGAAACAACATCCTGATGGCTTCCTTTGTCTCCTCCTTTGGTCCTTCTTTGGGAATAATCTTTGTCAGAAAAACAGAGTTAGAAATGAGTCCACTTTCCACCCAGCCCCTCTGCATGAGCTATAGACTTTAGCTCACTTTAAGACATCAGCTTCATTACAGTATGAAAACCAGTCATATCCAACCTTTACTATTTCGTTTATTATGTTTTAACCATAACTGCTTGTATTTCTATAACAGAGTCAGTGAAAAATCCTCCAAGGGCCACAGCAGATACTACTCATTACATACTTAGCAGTTCTTAATGATTAAAATTCTATATTCAAAAACATCTCCCACCTTATAGCTTAAACCACAGTACAGAAGTTATTGGCCTCCCCAAAGGCAGCTTAATGTTTATATACAAATTCTGACTTTTCAATAAAATACCCTTCTTCCTCAGAACAAACTCACAAAACACCAGATCTCTCTTATATAAATCAAATGTATTTTCAGTTTTTATGTTAAGTAACGTCAAATTAATGACTTATATACTGGCACAACACTTAGCTGCATCCTGATCCTACACACTCTGGGCTCCAATATTTCTATCCTCATGCTTGCTATAAAATTCTCTCTCTGGTTGAATAACTTAACAAATCCCTATCATGTACATAACCTAGGTAATAAAGAGCTGACAAACTTCTCATGCACGTTAAGGTAGTCAGCTATCTCATAAGCTTTTTTTGACAATGGTCAATGGAGCATTATTATCAAGCAGAGAAAGATGCTGTAGCAAGTAATTTAGCCCAATTCCCATCATTGCTTATATTCATTGAGGAAAGATGAAGATCCATGGAGCACAAGTTGTCCATAATTAAAATTGCTTACATGAGATTAAAAAACCCACATTAACACAAAGCAAGCCATGTAATTCCAAAATGAGTAATCAGAAGAAAAACTACTAGTGTGTATGTTCTTGCACTGCAATGTTTTCAAAAGCAATTAAATTTATCATTGAAATCTCAACTCATCCAATAAAAGGTCTAACTCACCACCATCATGAAATACTTTTTACGATCGTTCAAGCAAGATGTTGCACTTAGGCCAGTCAATAAAAGCTGCTGGGAAAACAAATGTCCGACCCTGTCCAGAAAGTTTCAGTAGCTCTTCAGACATTTTCGTCAGTTTTGTTTGATTACTAAACATGTCACTTCTCCCCTACAGACAAACATGGCCTGTTCATGCTACCAATGTGCAGTGGGCAAGGCACTCCTACCTCCATGCAGATGAGGAGGAAAGGAAGCTGGAGAAAACACTCACAGCACCAGCAGTAATTTAGAGGAGTCAGCCTGGCACAACGGCACAAGTGGTTGTGCACTCAGTTTTCTCATGGCCCCTGTTTTTCTGGTGTACTTCACCTCATCATCACCAAGCATCAAGCACAGTTCTTGAATAAACACTTCTCATGTAAGATCAGAGCCAAATGGTCTGAATTTGTACACTAGGGTTTTATATTATTTTCCAGTTCCTTCACCCCTCATTTCAGTATGGCTTTTGTTACTGCTCTTGGATCTCTACAGTGCCTGTGTGATGCTACAGCAGCCAGAAATGATCTGTTTGCTCACCCTCAAGCTCTTAACTTTGGGAGAGTCAGATCCATTTGCTGCATGGGCCAAACATTGTATTTATGAAGTCTATGTTTAAAAAATTTATGGAAATCCCATTACATTGGATAGATCAGAGTACTGCTACATATTCCGTGCCAAGTGCTCATAGACCAAAGAACAAGCATATATTGGCCTGAATCTTGTCTCGCTGAAAGCCAAGATACCCACATACATTCTGAGCATATGACACTCTGGATCTACCTAGTGAGGAACAGCTCAGAAATGAGTTCATGAATTTAAGTCTTTTGTGCTGTCACAGTCATAGTCAGGCATAGTATTTCATGCAGGACAAACAAGCCCTTATTTTTTCACACAGAAGGTTGAAAGGGACATTTCCTATGCTGGATATCTCAGTCTATCTGACTAAAGCAGAATCATAGGATTCAGATGAGCAGGAATCTTCTGTATTGGCTCTTTCTTACCAGTTGGTTCTTGGTTTATGATGTGGAGTACACAGAGTTTTCACTGTTCTCACTTTTTTTTTCCTTTAAAATTGCAAGTATCAATGAAAGCTGCAACACAAGAAAGGAAGTTTCCACTAAATTCTGAATCCAATTTTCAGCCCATTCTATATCCTACCAAAACACAGTGTCAGAAAATAACTGGAGGATGTTATATGCTCACTGCTGAGAAAATCTCAGAAAATTCCTGCACAATAGCACATCTTTATGTAGCAGATAGGTTTATCTTGCCTTGCCTGTGAGTGTGCAAGCACCATCACTTCTCCCAGCCCATCAAGAGACAAGGCAGGAAATCAGAGAGACGCAGGAGAGAGCTCTAGTGAGTGGCTGCCTTCTTCATACCTCTTGCCAAAATCTTTAAATACTCTGTTACACCGCAGATAAACTGTTTCTTCAAGGCTGCTAGCACAGGCTCTAATGCATGGGCTTGGGCTGTTGGGTTAAAGACTGTTGCAGAGCTAAGGATATATCCAGACCACTAGCATACTTTAAAACTGCAACACCTGAATTTTCACTAGAATTTACCTTGGGCTAACAGTGTAAACCCCAAGTTTCCCTTAAAACAGTAAAGCTGTGAGGACTAGTATCCTCACCAAGGCTGTTCACAATGAAGCTTCAGGGAGGGAAGTACTTGGAAAGGGAGAATTAGAAAGCAGCTGCTCCTTTTAATATAAGATATGGAATCAAGACTGCTGCAACCATGGCTGAGGAAGCAACACTAGAGGAGGGAGTGATCCTACCTCCTGTGTGTACCTCCCAGCCAAGAACCTTATTGCTATGCTAGGATGGTGGGCTAGATATCCAGCACCCTGTGCTCTTCACAGCTTGCTTTAACCACACTGCCTAGGGACAGAACAGCCTCTGCTCCTCCTGGGAACACAGCCTAAAATCCTCTGTGCATAACTGGGACAAGAGAGAGCTCACTTGTTTACTGCAGGCGAAGAGGAGAACCAGGCTGGTGCTGGCCTCACTCTCACCAGCTACCTTACATGTATAAATAGTCGCATGCCAGAAAGATGTCTATAATTGCTGAGTCTGGATAGCAGCTAATTTAAGTCTGTAGCAGAGCTTTTAAAACAGAAATTCTTTGTCAGCACAGCCCTTCCTTGCTGGAAGCTAACATCTCTTTCACCTGAAACACAGACTTACATAATTCTGTCTCTCTGGTGACACTAATGAGTAGCTGCTCTGGGGAAAGCTCACTCAGATCGCTCTAAGTGATTTCCTTTAAGCTGTCATAGCTGCTGGCTGCACCACAGCTCCATACTACCGAATTAAGACCTCCAGGGTAGCACATTCTCTGTGTGCTCTGTTTCTTGTATCTGTTTCCCCTCTCCTCAAATCTTACCTTTATTCTCTAAACTTAGACCCACCACAGGTTAGGGCATGAAGTGTCAGAGTGAATTCATTCTCTACCTCCCACATAACCCTCACCTGCCATCACCTCCCCCCAATATAGTTACCTTTCACTCTGTCTTCTCAATCCTTTACTCACACTTTGGTCTTTTACATGCTTAGGGTTCTACTTTGAAATGTGACATGAAATCTTTCATAGGATTCTATGCTCATTGTCTTTGAGTGACTCCAGATCAGACACATTCAGTTAAAAAGAGGACTGGGGGGAAGAGAACCAAATGCAGCAAAGTTTCTGACAGCTCGGGAGTTTCGCTGCCATTCTTCCTTCCTCAAAGTGTTCTGCAGGATGAAGTGAGCATTTTAAACAGAAAAGGTACCACTGTTCTCTAACCTTGTTCACAGGAATAGCAGGGCCAAACTCCAATCCGAATGGAGGGCATCACTAAAGCCATCAGATCTCATTCCATAGGCACAGGGAACAGATGCATCGCAAATAGCAGTACTACACTAACCAAAGTACTGTAAATTCACTGAACATAAACCTTCTGTTTCACCTGGTGATTCTCTAATTCTAAAACTCATCCTAACCCCATCCATCTTCTTCCCTTTCAGTGATGTTACCAAATCCAGTGGTGCTGTTAGAAGCTGTCTATAGACAAACTGCTCTCTGTTTCCATATCTGATACCGACCACTACCTCAGCCTTCTTTCTCTCCTCTTCCTTATCTCTTGCATGTCATCTGCCATCAGTGGAGGCTACTGTTTTCACGGTACTGCCCGCTCCACTGCTTTCCAAGTCATTAAGCAAAGCTTTGGGAAAGCAGCAAATGTACAAAGATTTCATGGATCTTCATGGGGAAATTTTGCTCTTTTTCCTTTTGAGGAATGTCAAAACTTGGACCGGACATTTTTGCAATGCTATGAGGTTGGCGGGATATTCTGAACATAAGATTATGATTCCATGGGACTAGAGATCTTCGTATTGCTGAGAACACTTCCAAGCCACAGAGAACCGATCAAATTGCATGGAAATAAGACTGTCAGGGCAGACAGAGAAAAGTGGCTTGCAGGTTCTGTGGTGTGCAAGGAGTGTTTTGGGCTCAGTGTTAAGGACAGGATTCACTGTGAGCTTTCCTTGGGCATATTGGGAAAGACAGTATAGACTGATACAAGGCTATAAAAAGTTCTAGAGGCATATGGACACTAAAACATCAGATGCTGATGACTGGCAAGTTTAAAGCCTATCAGCTGTAAACAAATGAGAAGAAAAGCAAAGGGGTAAAATAAATAAAAGATAATGTAAGATAGTTAGACAAATAAAGAAAAAAATTCAAGTCCAGAAGGCACATGAGGTGCTAGTGAAGCAGCCTGAATGGCTCGGAGGGACACAGCAGCCTAAGAAATTTATCGAGATGGCAAAATGACGTTCTCTAAAACAAGATAAATTAATTATTTGCCTCAGCGCCCCAGAAGGAGAAAAGAAGCTGACAGAAAATGACATGTCATATAATTCTCAGAATGACAAGGAGGGGAACAAGCAGACATGCAAGGGTTGAGGCACATATACCCCTGCGGTGCTTCTTGGCTGCCCAGGGCAAAGCCTTCAGTGGATGAATACAGAGAACATACCAATGGCAGGCCAGCCAATGGAGAAGGGCTCTGTCTGATCATTTTCATGAAGCTGGAGAAGATTTCTAGGTCTGACTCTCCTTTGCCACAGCTCTTACATCTTCATTTCTGCCTGTACAAAGTGTCTGTGAAATTCTTCCAAAGACGAATTCTCCTTTTTCCTTGGTGGTAGATTAACACTCCCAGTTCACAGGTATAAATGTCTAGATAAGGTGCCAAGAAAAACATCAGGTATTAACACCTACTGCCATCCACAAGAAAAACAGGTCAGAAGCCTTTTCCAAAATCACGTGAAATTAACAGTGGAGAGCTCTGACCTTTCACAAGCGAGGTGCAGCCCCCTGTGCTCTTGTTGTTTTTCTGCACGGTGAAGGGATTGCTGACTTCTTGATCCCAAATGGACCTCAGTGTAAGATGGACTTACATAAGTATAACCAATTTACTAGAGCTAAAATTGGGGTTAAAACTCATTTTGATTAATAGAGAGGGACACGTTAACCAAGAAAAAGAAGAATGCAAAATTCTTTGTCACACTTTTCCAGATTTTAAGAACTACAATAATGATCAAAACTTGAGATAAAGACCATTAAAACAAGACCTGATATACATTTGGCACTACTGTTGGTTAACTCTCCATAAGCATAGAAAATCTTTGGATATTATCATACGTATATAACAAGACTGCATGGTGTAATATTATTTAGGATCATTAAAAGTGGCCTTACAGGCAAACCTTATCAACAGCTGTTTAACCACGTAGGGAGATAAATTTTGAAGAAGAGATAACACACTTGCAGTAAACTAGGAAAATTCTGGTAAACTTGGAAACTAATCCAGAAATTGTCTGTTCCTGTGCACAAGCCTGACCAATTCATTTGTCAGCTGTACATTCTCTGCCTCCAGCATTCAAAAACAACATTTTGCAGTATTATCATCACACACAATGCAGGCAGGCAGTTACACAAAGATAGATGAATGTAAGGGCAGGAAAAACAGATAAGGTGGGAAATACCATTAATATTGTTATAAACAGATGTGGGAGTTTAGATAAGGCCCTGCCTTTTTCCAAGGCCTCCAGCAGCAGGCAGTAGCTTTATTGAGGTGGCCAGCACCCCAAAACCCACTTTTGTTCGCAAGTTCTTAATAATGGCTGATTTGGCCTGTTACAGAATGAATTATTCATTTAATAGACACAAAACTAACAGACATATGACTTAAAACAAACTATCTACTACACAGGAATGGGGACAAAAAGAAACTACCAGTAGATCTATACAGCACGGGGTTAAAGGTACCATTAATTTTACAGCTAGTGAAGAAATTATATAACTTAGGATCCAATGTTTCTTACCATCCAATTTGTTAGTGGGGCACACATCAAGATCCTTTCCCCAGAAAGTAACCACAGAATCTGCATCCAAACTCTGGGGTAAAGTCCTGAACACTTGTCAGGGTGCGTGTGTAGGAGACTTCTGCCTCTGTGATACTATGTGTGCCTTTTATAGTTTGCAAAACAGTGTCTCTCAGTCAAGAATATTTCTTTTATCTCTTTCCACATCTTCTCTCCAGACTAAGATGTTGATTCTTAGCTGGAGCCTGAGCCCTTTTGGTGCCAGAGGTGACCCCTTGCTGGGCCTTTCACCCTGGGTTCTCTCTTCCATATCTGCACCAACTATTTGGGGGGGGAGGAGGGGTCGGGGTGTGGTAGATGTCCTGCCACAAATACATTTAATCAAAAGAGCACCAAATGAGGCTGCTTGAATTGCCTTTTTTCAGATGTCAGTGAGCTGGATGGTCATGGCAATTGTTCACTTTAGACACTCTAAAAAAGGTAATCAAAAAAGGAGAGGTAATTCAATTTACTTTAGTATAAATATTCTAGGATAATAACTCTCTCTCTAAACTGAGAAGTAAATCCTTTCCTATTATGCGTCATTCTATGCCTCTAAAACAGCATGTGTGGGAGTCTGATGAGGTATGAGAACTGCAAAACCAAGCTAAAGAGGCATGCATGGAATCACGTGAAATACTGTAACTAAGCTAGAGGTTATGCATTTTATAGATGTTCTTTTAGCTCTGCAGAAACTGAACTTCTTACAAGCTTCACACAGGCACTGACATATCTCTGATACTAGAAATTCTTTCAGAACTGCAACAACTTATAAAAAAAGAGGGAGAGTGACTTTTTACACCAGTAAAGAGTGATAAGACAAGGCAGAATGGTTTCTAAATTCAAAGAGGAGTGACTTAGATTACATGTTACTTAGGAAGAAATTCTTTACTTAGAAAGGAGAAATGCACTTGCAGAGCTTTCCCAGAGAGGTTGTGGGTGCCCCATCCCTGAAAGTGTGGAAGGCCAGGCTGGAAGGGGCCCTGAGTTACCTGGTCTAATCCCTGCCCATCGGGGGGAGTTGATACTAGATGATCTTCATGGTCCTTTCCAACCCAAACCATTCTGTGGTACTATGATTTCTTCCACTGCCTCAGCCACAAGACAGAGCTGGAGGGAAATACTAGGACTAGGATTTGCCAGTGTGTGTTTTTAGAGAGTTATTTCGCCACAAAGCAACTGTTAGCGCAGTTAGAACACCAACAGGAGCAGATGCCAGAGACAAGAATCATCAACAGAACAAGAGGTTACACATGGATCCTGTTTCTTCTTGCCTTTTTACTGAGAAGTTGTGGCAAGAAGCACCTCACTTAATGCATGCATTTAGGAGCATCCTGCAGCATTCGGCATCAAGTGCCAGAGAATAAAGAAGCATCGATCAACTCTTCTCCCTAGCACAACCGGTCCTTTACATATTGCCACTCTAAAATTACTGATTGGCCTGGGCTCTGACTGAATTTCTATTCTTTGTCCAAAATTCAGTCTTCCTACACTTTGCAAACAAGAGACACCCCACTTCCCTGGACAGTGATATCTTGGTACCATCTGCAGTAGACAGGAGCATGCAAAGCTTTGTTGATCTTGTACCATGTTCTGGACCCCAGGGTGGCAAACATTCCTTTGCAGTAGAATTTTAATTTCTTATTTCCTAACAGCTTGTAAAATGACAATAACTTCGACATTCTTGTATTATGCCCCAGCTCTTTCTTGTACTTTCTTCATCCCTGAATGATCGTTTTGTAGTGGAATTATTTACAATATACATTATGCAGTTTAGGTGTGGTTTATTTTTTTCCTTACCTTACTACGGAGTAACCTCTTTTCAGAGATTTCTATACATTCCTCTACCTGCAAACTTCTGATATGCACTGGAGTCAGTATCATTTGCCTCTGCTGTAAGTACAGACCTGAAACGTGAATGATCTAGATAAGCACTTTCTGTTACCTCTGAGTTTGAGATTTTGGAGCCTGTGGCTACATTTTGCAGGTTTTTTCCTATCCTCCAAGCCATAGGGGCCAATTTTTCTTCATTGCACTAAAATGATTTTCCTTTTTCTTATTCCTGACCAGAACTGTTCAAAAATTAAACTGTTTTTATCCCAATTCATGTTTTACCTTTTCCGAGTTCTCCTTCTCATCCCAGCTGTGCGTTAGTAAGTGGCTGGGTTAAACCACAGCAACCTTTATAAGAGCTACCTGTAACCTCTTAAGTTTTATGTAAGATTCACCCTAGATTCTACTAAAACATTTATTTTTGCCTTTTTCCTCCCTGGGCTTTCTATAGAAACTAAGTACAGCATCGTTTTCATAAAGACTGAACAACAAGAAGTTGTAAGGAAGGACACAGCAGCTCCCTTCTTGCCCTGTGTCCATTTGCTTTTATTTTTTTCTTAGTTATTCCACTATTTGATGCCCAAAACAAGATCATTTCAGCTGCTTTCCTGGAACGCTGCAGCAAAGTTTTTGGACACGATTAAAGCTCCTGCGATCACAAAAAGCAGGCGGGCAGCAGCAGCGACGGCGTTTTTAAAGCTGCCAAAACACGAACGGAGCACCAAAAGCCGGGGAGCGCTAGGGGCGGGCTCGATGGGAGCCGGGGGGGGCCCGA
>VWPU01022261.1:0-24771 GCA_013398955.1 Callaeas wilsoni | reverse complement strand
GGCGGGCCGGCGGCGGCGGCCGGCGGACCACGGGGAGCGCCCTGGCTGCCGGTGCTGCTGTGCACCGCCGCCGTCTTCCTGGGCGGCGAGGTGCTGCCCTACTCGGTGTGCTCGCGGCACGGGCTGGCCATCGCCTCCCGCACGCTCTGCCTCACCCGGCTGCTGATGCTGGCCGCCTTCCCCCTGTGCTACCCGCTCAGCCGGTTGCTGGACTGGGCGCTGCGGCAGGAGCTCAGCGTCTTCTCTACGCGGGAGCGGCTGCTGGAGACGCTGCGCGCCGCTGGCCCGCACGGCGACCTAGTGCGAGAGGAGCTGGCCATGGTGCAGGGCGCGCTGGAGCTACGCACCAAGGTGGTGGAGGATGTGCTAACACCGCTGGCCGACTGCTTCATGCTCCGGGCCGATGCCGTGCTGGACTTCGCCACCGTCTCTGAGATCCTCCGGTCTGGCTACACCCGCATCCCAGTCTATGAGGGTGACCGGCGCGACAACATTGTCGACCTGCTCTTTGTCAAAGACCTGGCCTTTGTCGACCCTGATGACTGCACTCCCCTGCAGACTGTCACCCGCTTCTACCGCCGCCCGCTCCACTGCGTCTTCAACGACACACGCCTCGACACGCTGCTTGAGGAGTTCAAGAAGGGTGAGGTCGCCGGGCCGCCCCCTCCCTCACCCCCTTCCCCCGGGCTTCCCCTGCACCCCTCTGCACCCCCAATGATTTCCAGGTCAGCAGCCTCCACAGGCAGCCCCGCATGGCCTCCTGACAGGATGTGGCAGGTACCAGGGATGCTGGGGGAAATTGGTTCCTGCATGTGCTGGTGTGTCAATGACCCTGGTGTCACCTGGTGGTACATCCCCGGGTGGATTGAGGGCCAGCAGTTCCCTTGATTTACCTGTGATGTAATGAAGACTGTTAGAGCCTTTGGCCTCACAGGATGATGGCTTGGCAGGTGAGCCTATCCCCCAGGGTCTGCAGTGGCCTGGCATCCTGGGCATGGTACCTGCCTTGCACATTTGCCCAGACAGCATTTGCTGCTCTGTTCTGTGCGAAGGGGTTTATGACAGGAAATCGCTTCTCATTACTTAGCTTTCACATTTTCAGCTTTGCAGTGAGAAGGAGATCTATAAAGTGTTTCTATGCAAGTGTTTTAAAGGAAGAAGAAAAGATGAAGCCCTTAGAAAGAGCTGTACTCTTTTTGCAGCTGTGACAGCATTCATAATGCAGCAACTGCCAGCAGCCTGAGAGATGCTGAGAGCTGTATTTCATTAACCATACCTTGAGAATACGCGCAGCATGTGTTTTTCCCTCCCACTGGGAATTGTGTTTTGCCGCGTGTTACTCACTACGTCATACTGTGGTGAGTGAGTCTAAGAAATGGCTGCAGCAGTGACATGCTGCATTATGTAATGTGTGAGGGCAGCGCTTGGCTCCTGGGCTGCCTGGTGCCGCTCTGCCTGCGGCAGAGCTGATCATGTGAGAAAGGCCAACCTGGTCCACTCCAGATACAGAGAAAGCCTCTCTGTGAGTCATCTCCTGCTCGTTTTTAGAGGTGGGAGGAGGAGAGGATAGGACATTTCTCAGTGTGCCAGGAATGTTCTCATCAGATACATGCAGGTCAGCATCTTCTCCAGAGATGTTCAACTGTGTCCCCACTACCACTCAGGATCACAGGCAGAGGAGTTCTGTGTGGCACTACCTGCCCTCTCTGCCCCTCAGCAGGACTGGAGACTCCCAATGGAGAAAATCAGAAAATTCCTGGGTTTTATACAAGACTGTTAGCAAAAGCATTGAGATTGTTCTCTGGGTTCAACCTTGGTGAGCTGCAGTAGTCCATGCCCACCCCCTTGCCCCTATGCCAGTTGTGTCTTGTCTTCCTAATTCGTTATGTGCTTTGCAGTTCCTTCTTAACTGTTTTCCCACAACAGTGCTGAAGTTCACCTGAGGTCTCCTCTACCTCTCTCTTGTCTAGAGATGTCAGATGCTTTTGGCACTCTCTCCCTTGGTCAGGCTCCCCTGCAATTTATCTGATTTACTTTGATACACTTCCCCTTCCATATATCTTGTACAGCCTGGTACCCTATGGATCAATAGACCTATAAAAATGGACTTGTGGTTTCTTAGTTCCCTGCCCTTTGCTTGCTGTCCTCTCCGCCCTCCTTAAACAGAGCTGTTTTGTGTGTGCTGCTCCCTGAGCTCACAGGTATGGTAACAAGCCTTACTATCTACCCTGCACTTTCAAATGCCGGTCTTCATCTCAGATGAAGATTATCCATCCTTCTCTGACTTTGCTCCATTAAACTCTGGGCATATCACTTCAGTTTCTTCCTCCTTTATATCTGTCTGCCATTGTGGCCTTCTGGGGTGTTTTGCTACAGCTCCTATTTAGAGAGCCCCTAAACTCTTCTTCTGTTCCTACCTCACTTCTCCTTGTCTTTTCTAAACTCCATGGCTGAAAAGCCTTGCTTTTGGTCTTTGTATCTAACTCTGCATGGTGTTTAGCAATTCCAGCTCTTTCCCCAAATGTTCTTCTTCCCAAGGGTTGATGTTTTCTTCTGATTCATCTTTCCCCTATTTGTAGGCATTTCATCACTCCCCACACCCCGAATTTGGAAACAGTTACCCCCCAGCCCAGCCCTGAACCCTCCTAAACTCTCTTTTCCCAGTTCCAAATACAGGTTCTTGCGCTGGCTCCCACACTGGGACAGATGTTAGCTCCCAGCTGCCTTCAGCCGCATCCACTGCTGCGTCAGCCCTGTTCACTTGACTATTTAATTTCTAAAATAAAGATTTCCCATTTGTAATTAAGAATCTTTATCACTGTCTCCTTTTCTGTGTCCATTTGAATTATGGTGAAGTATCTTGTTTGATCCAATCAAGGTTGCTTTCCATGGCCAGGTCTTCTGAGACACCTCCACTAATTAGAAAGTAGGCTGATTGCTTGTTGGCTCAGCGAGTGTTTAATGAAGGCATTCATCATTTCACACATCCAAGGTGCCTGCAGGACAGCAAATGCTCCCACTGATAAAGCCCAGCCTCTTTCTAGGAAATTAAAGTCTCTGGTAAGGATGGGCATTCATAACCACCTCCAGGTCCTTATGTCCCTCACAAGCCTTTAGAAAAGCCAGCTTTTCTTTCCTTTTCCTATGATTAACTCAAACAATTTTTGTCTCTTATTTCTTTTTGTTATTATAATGTTTATACAAAATACCTATAACATTTTATATCCTTCTTTCCTGGATAGCAATGTGTACTTCTGATCTGTTTCACTAATGATTAATGTTCTGCCACATCCACTATACCCATAATGTCATTTTTTTGCATAATGTATAAGTAGCACAATTTCACTCCCAGAGCTCCTTGCCACAGTACCCAAACATTTGTTCTTTCCTACTGAAAATGTCAAGAGATTATTAAATTCAGCACTTTCATTTTCTGTCTCCTCCTACTCACCAATATCACACTATTATCCTTGTTTACCTGAGGCATTTCTTTTCTCTTGCTGCTCTGTCCCAGCTATGAAGATAATCAGCCTTTTTTCCTCTTTGGTCTTTTATAGCAGGGTTTGAGGGGAAACTTTCCTTCATTTATTTCTAGGTATGCTCACACTAACCTCATTTGAGTGCAGTTCCATTAAGATGCATTGGTGCTTACCTTGATTTTAATCCACAGATGTGTCACAAACTGCCTCTCCCCCAGCAGGACCTTGTGTAGAAGGGATTGCCTTCCACAGACTTGTAGCACCAGCTTTCCATTTAATTTAACATTCAAATAGTATGAAATAGTAGCATACACTCAGTAGCACCAAGGGAGCCACTGGCTCAGTGTGGTTGCGGTGCCCAAGAGCAGCTGGGAGCTCCTGGTTAACAAAACCTGGCCCCTGCTCCATCACAGCAGAACTGGTCAAACTCTTCACCTCTGCCTTTTCACAACCCTGCTGCTGCGGCCATTGTTTGATTTCTCTTTCAGTACTAGTTCTTGCAGAGAGATGGTTGAATTGGGGGTTCCTGCTAGGAACTGGGAATAACCCAGAGAAGACTCCAAACAGCAGCAGAGGGGTGGTCTGGCCTGCAAGAGAATAGTTTAGACCTCAACCCACAGCCCAAATGAGGAAGGCAGCTGGAAAAACTGTAAAGAAAAACAGCATTACAGCAGCACGAGACAGGCTCAGCTGGAGGAAGGAAATACTTGTGCTGCAATATGGTTTTGAATTCATCTTCTCAGCAAAACTCAGCAGAAAGAACTCAGAAATCATGAGGGCTGGACACCCAATTTGCCATCTTTTCAGGGAAACTAGACATGGTCTTTTATAGAAGGCATACACTGTTATGTAGCATTAACTGAGAAGTGCTAAGTGAAGGACTCTACAGAAAATGTGTCCTCTCTTCACTAGAAATAAGAAAATACATACCAGTACAGTAATTTAACAGTACAGGCCACCTGCAGCCTGGTAAAAGAAGATGAAAATACTGAAGGAGTGAAAAAAATTGGGAGACAATCTCTTAGCAATTTGTATTGGTATGCTTTGGAGTACCTGGCTTTATTCTGGGCTCCCAGGAGAAAATACCTAATACACCAAAAAAAAAAATTGCACCATATTTAGCAAGCTAAAGCAATGTAGGGAGGCAGATGAGCTTCCTGTAGGATAAACTTCACCTAGGGAATGTGGAGCTATGAGGAAAGGTTTATGCATTTATTCAGTGTGAAATGTTGTGGGTGATACAAGCTGTTTCTCCTCTTTTCTTGAAGATAACCAAGCAATGCATGTTGCAGCTCCAGTCCAGTGATATAACTCCTCATGGGAACCTCTTCTGTGAGGTCCACCTCCTTGTTTTGTAGTGCCTCTGGGAAGTCATCGTCTTGTCCCTTCCTCAAGTTGTTTAGGGGTTTTGTTGACTGATTTCCTGGAGGGGTCTATAAAGAGCAGTGGCACCTTTCAGCAAGTAACTTTCCTCTGTCAGAGGAACAGTAAAATTTGCTCTTAATGTTCATTTTCCTGCAGCAGGGCAGAGGCTGAGCTGCAACTCGAATTAGCCTTCTGTGGCTTGGCATCATTTAAGAGTTACTAAAAATAAATTCTCCAAACCCCAAACTTTCAGGCTTAGGAGGGAAAACAGCCTGTCCTGCGGAGGACAGCTCTGCCCTAGAGTCTGTCTTTACATTTCAAAATGCTCCATGGCCTCTATTAGACTTCTACAAATTGAATGTAGCTGGAGAAGGTACTTACATTTGCCCAGAATTTGGGTCAATACCATTTCAGATGCTTTTTGTACCATCTTTCTGATCCTGCAGGCATTGCAAGCACACAGTGTTGCTTCAAATTTAACTCAGCCTTCAAGAGATTTCTCCAAGTGTTATAGTCACTCTGCTGGGCAACTTGATGAGCTGAAGCAATGACCTCCCAAGGCAGTCGTATGGGTTAAGGAGCCAGTGTTACCCAGGAACCATCACCTACATGTCCCCTGGAATGTGATTGCTAGGCTGACAGCAAGTGAGTTGCTGACAGACAAAAAATGGTCTCAGTGTCTCATGCTGCAACACTGCCTCAAACATTACTGTGCTTTTCTCCCTAAACTGTGCTAAATCTTACTGTGTAAACCCTGGACTTCTCTACCCCACCCCAATAATCCCAGGATCAGGCCTGCTCTGGGCAGGCATTCAGCAAAGCAAGAAGGGAGCCAAGTCCTTGGGGGAGAGGGCACCATGCCACCCACTGCCCTCTTTGTAGTTGTCAAAGGGACCTTCATACTGAGCTGACTCAGGAGATCAGAACCCTGTTGCACAACAGGTGGAAGATGAGGTTCCGTGTCCCCTCTGATCTTCTCCTTACCCTCATGATCTGTTTTGTCAATGGTAATAGATCAGCTATTCCAAATATTCGCTCTTTTTTACAGTCTTCCTTAAGATTAGGAAAAACAGAAAAGGAGAATATGAGAAAGGCTACAGACAGATGTAAGCAGGTGAAGGTTTTGTCTCCGAAAAAGGTCTGGGTTAGGTTAGGATTTACAGTTTTTCCTTCACATAGCTCTTATTCCTGTAGAGCTGGGTGACCCTGCAGCCCTCCTGGTTATTTCCCCCCGGTTTAGGTGTAGATGTGCATTTCCTCTAGACACAATGTGTGATTTCACCCTTGGCGCAGAGTCTTGGTAACACAGCAGCACACTCACACACATTTCCAGTTCAAGTTGTTAAAATCAGGGTCCCCACTTTCTTCAGATGCAGGTTAGCAAGAGGGCATGGAGATGCTGGCAGCCCCTGTGAAGAGCTCTGAAGAAAAGCACACAGAAAACAGATTTCAGTTACATCATGGTTGTTTCACAAATCAACCTTATTTAAAAATTACTCTTTTTTTTTTTGTTGTTGCCTTCCATTTTGTAGCTGTAAATGGTTCACGGTTTGTGCCTGTACCTTTGATCTCCTAATAACAGCTTCAGATCTTACCATAAAATTTATGAAAATGAATTTCATGCTCGAGATGTTCATCCTCTGAAACAAGAGACAAGGCTAAATCATCTTTAACATTCCTCTGGCAGGGTACCTACATAAAAAAATGATAAAGAAGTAGTCTGGGCTATATTTGAACCCAACAGCACTTTCTTTCCCAGAAGTCAAGGCATTTCCATGTGTTCAGACCCTGTTCCCTCTTTGGGGAAGATGCTTTGAGGTGTATCTGTGAGCCCAAGGTCATGTAGGTGCCTATGAAAAACAAGCCTCCTGAAAATGGGCATAAAAGCTTTGGATATCTGTTCAGATGCTTGCTCCATCTGGAGGCTCTCAGCTGTTTATACTAGCTCTGTAATTTAGCATTTTGAGGCATTAACTTTCCACTGAAGCTGTTGTTTGAAAAGAGCAGATTTCATGTAGCTCATAAAGAATTTAGTGCAGTTGTATCCCATGCTGAGCAGACACTTAATCACCTATAGACTTCCTGTGCGAGAGCAGTCCTGCGGAGGCCAGCGGAGCTGCTCGCACAAGGAAAGTTAATTGCCCATTTGTTCTAGCATTTGCCAAACCAAGCCTTTGATTCTCAAGTGTTTCACTGTGCTTTCCTGCATCAACGATAGCCCTGTAAAGTTCACATGTGACAGCTTGCTAGTGGGGAAGCAGCTCACCCTTATAATTCATCTCATTTGAGCTATCAAGCAGTGATTACAATAGCACAGGTTTTGGAATCAGTTTTACAGATCTTAAAGCTGTTTTAGATCAAGTTTGGAGGTTTGTTTAAATGATTTATCTCCCTCTGTTGTGCTCCCACTGAGGCTGACCTGCTGGATAATGGCTGCAGAGGCAAATGTGACCCCTCTGGCGTCCCCAGGTCTGTCCCTATGCCACCCTCCCTTAGACATTGCTTCCATCTCATTGCCCACATTCTGCCCTTGTACATGCTCTGAAGGCCACTGCTTTTCCTCCTGTGCAAGTGCAGCAGCTCCCAGGGCTGGGCAGAGGAATATAGCTGAGCTTGGCAGCATTGCCCAGGAGGGATCCAGCCATGACCATACAGCCAGGCCACCTGCAAACCCTCCACCAAAATTTATGGGGTCTGTTAAACAGCTGATGGGAGGAGATACAGGACCCAGTCAGGTCAGGGGTTGGGGCACAACTTCGCAAATGATCTCATGTCCCTCAGGTGGGAAATTGCAGCATGTCAGCCCTTTCCCAGAGGGGACCGGCTGCGAGCAGCACCCACTTGAAAGGACTGGGACTGGCATGGATACCAGCTGGCCAGCATGGGCTGGGATCAGCTCTCTTGGTATGGGCAGGAGCAACTACATTGAACTGCAGCAGCTTTCCATTGCTGGGTACCTGCTCCATTTCTAACGTGGGTGTTAGCCTGGAAACATGATCCTGAGGGTTTGGAGTGTGAATACAAGTGTTTATTTTCTGTAAAAATAAAGAACTCTTGAGTAATCTAACAGCCCTACTGGCTCTGCCCTCAGTGCAGTGAAACCATGGGTCTCCTTCCAGGCTAATGGTGCTGGGTTATTTCTAAATAATCTCATTTGCAGCTACATGAACATGGAGCTTGAATCACATTTCTAGTGTAAATTGCAGTGTCGATGTAGGTGTTTGGCCAAAAAAAGAATTGCCTCCATCACTCTCTGACTGCCTTTAAGTAGCACCTAAGCTTTTTGTAAGGGCTTGGTGGTTTTGAGTTGCATGTAAATGTCATTAACAACAAGCTCTCAGCCAAAAGAAATAACTTTTTCCCTCTTCTCGCTCACTCGAGGACTTGTAGGAGACCAGATGGCCCCAGTGTTTGGGAGAAGAGTTTGGCAAAGGAGACATTTTCAAAAGCTGGACTTTGCTAAGATGAAACATAGCTGTTGCTGCTGTCTTGCAGCCAACTCCTCTGCTTTTTTCTTTTTAAGTGTCGTGTTGCTTTATTACCCACTGAACAGAAAAGATGCACAAACCTATGTATGAAAGCAGTGAAATAGCCCAGTCCAAAGAACATGCTGAATTTTCAGTGCCCCAAGGCTATTGATTTGGTTTTTTAAAGTGCATCTCAGTGCTACTTGCTGTAATGTTATGTTCTCATTTCTAAATCTGTAGGCGTGGGAGGCAGCGAGCTGCTCTCTGAAATCTTGCAATAAAAGCTTGGTATGAGGAGGAGGGAACTTATACTGTGGAAAATGCCCAAGATCTGCTGTGAGAAATGTATAGTGCTGATCTTCAGCTGAGAAATGTCGTCTGCTCGTCTCAGATCCAGGGCAGGGTTATTTGAAGGCCACATGATCCCCAGCAGGACGTGTTTGTGGGACTGCCAGGCTGCTCGGGGTGTGCTTGTCCCTGCATCTGTGCAGGGACGAGCCAGGAGGCACTGCGGGTGAGGAAGGAGCTGCACACCAGGCAGGAGCCCACCCCATCACATCCTTATGCATGAGTACTGTTTACATCCCTTGTCGGGAGAGCTTTTTGGGACGGGTTTATGTGAGAAGCGGGTGCCGAGGCAGCTGCGTAGCAGAGGGGACCGTTTTGGTTGACCATTGCTGTTCAAGGAGCTCATCTCCGAGCTCACAGGGAAAAGAATGTGTTAGCAGCTTTCCAGAGGTCGCTGCAGTACTTTTGGGTTCATGCAGGCATTGCAACAGGAGACCCCAGCGATGCAGAGCAAACAGAGGGAGCAGAAGTTTTTGGCTGTGGTGCCAATGAGGGTGCTTTTAAGCAAAACTAGAGGTTCAGAATCTGTGTGCACTGCTGAGCGGTGTGGGAACCACACGGGCAGTAAGAAACCCAGTGCCGTTCATTGGCAGGTCCAAGAATACACTGGAGCTAGAAACCCAGAAGTTGTTTGTGGCTTGGAAGTTGAGTTCTGGTCAAGATGCAGAGCAGGACCATAAATCAGAGCAGCCAGTAAAGGAAGGGAGACGTTGAAAAAGTCAAAACAGCTTACAGAGGGCTGGACATGCAAAAACAAATAGAAATGTTTCAAGTATGCCAAAACCAAGAAACTTGAGAATGTGTCAGCAGAGCTGCCAGCTTACAAGGGACAAGTGAGGAAGCTGACACTGTGATCCAGGAACACTGGAACTTCCAAGCAGGAGTCAACCTCATTGCAGCTGAAGGTCCTGGTCCCACTCTGCTTGTTTAAGGTAACATAGAGAAGATGCTGTCAAGGGCAGGGCATGGAGAAGAATTTCAGGTGCAAGCTGATGGGTTGAAAAGTATTCAGTGTCTGCATCCAGATGGTTCACCCAAGAGTTCTGCAGGAGCTGGGCTGAAAGGTGCAAACAAACATACATGTTTCTGCATAAAAACCAGCTGCTGTTTCAAGGAGATGGAGGCTTTGCCTGTATTTTAAACCTTAGGATTGGTCTAGACAATGATGGATAGAAAGATGAGGGGGAGCTGTTCCTGGCAATTTAATAGGAAAGATAATTAGCAGCAGAATAAGAAAACACCAGGAGGATAACGGAAATCAGTAGAGTCAAGGACACAGTCACATTTCTTTGTTGGAGAACATTGTCTCATTGCTCTGTTAAGAGTTGTTTCATGCCAATGAAGCTGAGGGTAAGGAAGAGCTGGTCTAATGTACACTTCATTCTGGCACAGGAGGCTGTCAAAGAGCTGAGTGGAGTGACTGACAGCCTGGGTAAAGAAAGAAGGTGGCCCCAAAAAAGAGCCTGCATCTACAAATCAGTCTGGACAGCAGCTGCCCTGTTAGGCTGGGCTGCATGTCCAGCCCTTCTCCATGGGCTAGCACAGTTCGGGTGGGTTTGGGTGACAGTGTCTGCTGTGATCTGTGCCTCCCACCAAACCCTGCCTACCTGCCTGCCCACCACACTGGGGACCCCTCTCAGGATCACTGGGCCAGGTGTCTCACTGCCACTCTGCTTTTCCCCTGCAGGAAAGTCCCACCTGGCCATCGTGCAGCGGGTGAACAATGAAGGGGAAGGAGACCCGTTCTACGAGGTGATGGGCATTGTCACCCTGGAAGATGTCATTGAGGAGATCATCAAGTCCGAGATCCTGGATGAGACGGATCTGTACAGTTAGTGTCCCAGAGCAGCTACTGCGGTTGCAGGATCCAGGGTGGGAGCCTGCACAGACAGACAGACATGTGGGTAGGAAACAGGCCAGAGCAAATTGTGGTCCTTCCCCAGAGTAATTTGCTGTCATGACGAATGATGGAGAGATGCTGTTCAGGTGTCAGGGAGTCTTGAATGCTCAAGACAGAGAACTACCGGCATCAGCAGTTGGTGGCTGGGCAGAGCCTGACCTAGGAACACCTATGTTTGGTATGAAATGGGTCAAGCTCAGTTGCAGCTCTGGGTGATGCATCCAGCCAGGACAACCGAGGGCTTGTTCCTGAGGAATAAGTGTGTTTCATGATCCTGCTCCCTGCCCTGGGAGCTGCTCCCAAGGCTGGATGCACAGCACGTTTTATGCGCCCCACTGCTCCATGTGCGGCTCCACAGCAGCCCTGCCATGGGGTGCAGCAAGACGTGCCTGTCCGTATGTGTGCATGTGACATGGGGCCCTGCAGCTGCAGCAGCTTTGTGGCTGCTGCAGACGAGTGACTGTTCTGCTCTGCCTGCAGCTGACAATCGGAAGAAGGAGCGAGTTCCCCACCGAGGACGCAAGCCCCAGGACTTCTCCATCTTCAGGCTCTCAGAGAGTGAGATGAAGGTGAAGATCTCCCCGCAGCTCCTCCTGGCTACCCATCGGTTCATGGCAACAGGTACACTCGCCCTTGTGCAAGCGCTGCAGCACCAGCCCCAGAGGGCATCCCTAAGCCATTCCTGGGTCGGGCTCCCCCCCACTGAGCAATTTCCACTTGCCTGGACCTACAACCTGGACATTCCACTGCCCTACCAGTGTGGGTCTGCATTTGGCTCCCCTCTGGGCAGTGGGTGCTTAGGCTGCAGGAGCGGGGCCGTCCAGCTCAGAGGATGAGGGGTTCCCGGCAGCCCTGGACCTGCTGAGCACAGCAAGTGTGTGTTGCCTCCCCTCTAGAAGTGGAGCCTTTCAAGTCCCCCTACCTCTCTGAGAAGATCCTGCTGCGGCTCTTGAAACACCCCAACGTCATCCAGGAGCTCAAGTATGACCGAAAGAACAAGAAGGCAGCAGAGCATTACCTCTACCAGCGCAACCGCCCTGTCGACTACTTTGTCCTCATCCTGCAGGTGCCTGGGGCAGCAGCAAGCAGAGGGTTGCAGGGGGTGGCCCTGTTTTCTCCTTGCCACCTTGTTCGGGGCTGCTTCTGCCAGCAAGGATGCCCATCCTCTTCTGTGGGACAGGAGGGGTCCCTGCAGCCCTTGGTGGGTCAGGAGCACAGGCTGCCTGTCTGAGAGGGTTTTCCTCCTCCTTCCAGGGGAAAGTGCAGGTGGAGGTCGGCAAGGAAGGACTGCGGTTTGAGAATGGGGCGTTTACCTACTATGGTGTCCCTGCCATCATGGCTGTTTTCTCCTCAGGTGAGGCCTCTGTGGGCTCCCTCTGGCCCTGCCTTTGCTTCAGCAGCATCCATGGAGGCTAAACCAGGTGGTGCCAGGAGAAAGGGCTGGCCCTGGGGTGGGGTGGCCCTGCTGTGGGGCATGGGGCAAGGCCCTGCTGTGGGGCAGGAGCCTTTCCTCTGCTATTCCCACACCTCCAACTGTTGTTTCAGAAAATGATGTGCGAAAAGTGGGAAGCCTGGCAGGATCCTCCTTCCTACGTAAGTATTTTGGGACAGGCTGAGGCTCTAAAACCTCTCTGCAGCACCATTTGGCTGGAGGAGCGATGGCTTTTCTCCCCATGCAAAACAGCTCAGACTGTGCTGAGGTAGACAGAGAAACATGCTGAGGGGCTGATGCAGCAAAGTCCCCACAGAGTGACTTGGAGGTCCCTTTGAGGTCCCTTTGATGTCCTTTTGAAGTTTCTACCGTGTGCCGGGTCTCTGCCGGTGGGTCCCAGCATGGCTGGTGCTGCAAGGGGCAGTGCCCACATGTGGGTGTTACGCTCATTGTAGGTCTCAGCATAACACCTCTAGACCCATTTGCCTTCCTGAGGCTCAGGGCACAACCTGAACACAGGCCCTGCTTTGGGCTACTTGGGAATTGCAGAGATGGGTTGATTTACCTGTGAGCTATTTGCACGTAGTGGTGGGAAATTAGCCGAGTGCCAATAAATTCCCTGCCTGCAGAGCTCATGGGTTAAGAAGCAGATCCCCTTCTTGCAGGAGTTAAGAGGGAGCTCTGATTAGGGGAGACTGAGAGGTACCCTCTTCTTTGCTATAACCCCTGCAAATCTTTAGTTCCTGGTGGCTCAGGAGCAGGGCAAGGTGGTGCCCAATCCCAGTCCGTCACATCCCTCATCCAAACCCCAGATGCTGCAGTCAAATCTGCAGTGCTGATGGCAAGCTGCAGTCTTTCTGCAGCTCTAGGGTTCACCTATTTCCTGCTGCTTGCTCTGCCTTTGTGCAAAAGGCTGGCTGGTGGACTGATGGATTAACCCCTCAGTGTGCATTCCTGCTCTGCCGTGTGTCCACGGTGCACTCGGTTTGGACAGACGGAATCAATGAAGTGGCCAGTTTCTGCCAGGGTGTTGCTGGATGGCCCAATGTCCTATATCCTAGGTGACAGTCCTCGGGGCCCCACTGGGGCTCAGGCAGTGAGTGCTGCCCACGGGCCTTGGGCCAGGCAGGGCAGAAGCCACAGTGGGAGCTGTGTCACAACAGCCATGCACGTCTGCAGTGCCGCCTGCCGGGACACTGCTGCTCAGGGCTCCTTTGCTCCCAGTGCTCACGCATGACACTGTCATGAGGTGTTTTCTGCCGTGCAGCCATTCCTGCCTGCAGTGGGACATGTGCAGTGTCACACCCCTGGCCAGCAAGGAAGCAGGCTAGGAGGCAGAGGTGACAGGGCATCTCTCTTATGATGGAGGCTGGCGTCCTCTTTCCTCCTTGAAGGAAAGCCCAGAAGAAATGAATGTAAGTAGAGTATCACAGCTGAGGATTCAGACATCAACTGGAGAATTTAACAGTTTGTTATTAATTAACTGTTGTTATGCAACTGTTTTATCACCAGCTGATCTTTGGCCTTGGTGCTGTGTGGTGACAAACGCTGTGGGAGGGTCAGGCAGTGGGAGCATGGAGTCAATGCTAACGGTTATTAACTCATCCTTTGCTCCGGTATGAACAAGGTCATTCTGGGCAGTGCTTCATGCTGGTGTCTTTTATTTGCAGAAGGTTTTGATTCAGGGGAGGACACGGAACAGGAATTCAGGGGGAGCAGCAGGGAGATTAGAAAACGGGACCGTGGGGCAAATTTCCTGGGAGTTTTATATTTGAAGCAATTTTAAAACATTAATCACATAGGCAGCAGATAGTTCCTAGAGTGTTGCAGCTGTGCTGCGGGCACAGTGGCTGGAGGTAGGGCAGGACACCTCAGGCAGGACGGCTGGCAGCTGGGGGAATCATGGCAATGGCTGGAGAAGGGGGCTGGCAGCCAGCAGGCTCGCATCTCCCACTGCTTCCAAGGTGGGCAACGGTAGTGGTGAAAGCAGAGACTGGCAAGTGCAGGAGTGCATCACTCACCCTGTGTGTTGATCTCTCAGTGCTCCCCCACCCCCTGTGGCATGGCCCAGGAATGCTGTGGAGGGCAGCAATCACAGGGAGGGGGAATGGCCTACCCTAGAAATTGTCACTGCTGCTGTAACCCATGGCAATAAAACATAGAAAGTGAGTGTCTATGATATGCCTTCTCTGTGGCAATGGGTCAGGCAGCCTCAGATGCAGAGTCCTGGCTTCTTGCAGTTCCTGCAATGATCAGGCCCCAGTGGGTAGCTCTTCTCGGCATCATCCTAAGGCTGTTGAGACACAGGACCTTGCAAGGAACTGCCAGCAGCCTGACATGAATCCCTTTGCTTTGCATCACCCTGAAGAGCTTCTGCCAGCCCCTGCCTGCAGCTGTGGGTCTGGGGCAGCGACTTTTGCAGAGCACATTCCTTCTCTGCCATGTGCCTGCACACCACAAGCATCCCAGATGCCAAGTGCAGTGATTTAGCTTCCACCCATCTCCCAGGTGGCATAAGGTGACCACAAAGTCCCCTATCCTTGCAATGGCTGGTAAAGAGCTAGAGCCAAGTGCCAGCACTTAACCCATAGGGGAAAGATGCTTTCTACCCACGCCAGGGCTCTAGAAGTTGTGTGGGTCTGCAGACAGGCCTGGCAGGAGCAGATCTCCCCTGCCAGCCTCATCTCCCCTTGCCTCATCACAGACCAACCTTCTTATTTACAGCTTTCAAGTTTGTGTTCCTGCCAGTGGCCCTGTTCCCAGGACTGGTGAGCACCTCTCCAGAGCAGAAGCAGGAGGGTGTAAAAGGGGTGGGAAAGGATGCTGGAGACGGCAATGGGACCTCAGCCCAGACCTGCTGGCACATGATTCTTTTTCTTATTCTTCCTCTTGGTCTGTATCCCATCCTCACCTCCATCCCTCACCTTTCCCCCGGGTCCCCTCCTTCCTTCTCCGTCCCTCTCTCTGCAGTGCCTGTCTCAGTGTCCCGTACTTTCGCCTTCAGCAGAGGGGACTCCCTGGCTGGCTCTCCAGGTAACAGGGCATGGCTCTGGCCAGGGATATCTGCATGTGGCAGGCTTTTCCCAGTGCCCTGTCCACAGTGCCCCAAGCCCCTTCCACCCTGCATGCTGGGCAGAACCCACAGCACCCCTGGGCAGCCTCTCACTGGTTGGAGCCTTAGTGGCAGACTAGGGACAGCAGTCCTGCCACAGCCTCCCCAGTACGATGCAAATCCCAGGAAGAATGGGATAGGGACTAGGGGGAGCCGTGGGCAGCTTGGGCTTTCTTTGTTGTGTGCTTCCTGTAATTTCCTGCACTTAGCACTTGGAGTTTTGACTTGCTGCTTTTGGTGACAGTGACCTGCAGCCCTGCATGCCTGCTGCCCTGCCCCCTTGCTTTCTGGTGATCCGGGTAATAAAAAGGCATTTTAGCAGCAGAGCAAAGTCAGCACGACGTCACCTATGCAAGGAACAAGCTGCCTTTGTTCCCTAATAAATCACTGACTAGACAAAATCCATCACGCTGTGTGTCAAAGGCCACGCTGTGTGTCAAAGGCCACGCTGTGTGTCAAAGGCCATCAGTCAATGTGAGTGACAGGCCAGCTTGCCATGGCAGCCTCTCCTCCTGATCTGTCATAGTTAGGGTGAACAGGAGCATGCCCTTGAGGCAGGTTAAGCAAATACTCACAGGCTGCCGGCTGCAGCCAGGAGAAGTTGTGCCAGATGCAGTGTAGAAGGCCAGCATTAACAGGAGAGCTGTCAGTGACAGGCAGGCAGCAGCCCTTACCTCTGCTGCTGGCACGGGGTCAGAGTCCTGCCCAGTCCCTTCGGTTTGTGGGGGGCTGACATGGCACAGTCTGCACACCAGCATGCACCGAGGAGGACAGGCTGCAGGTCTCCCTCGGCCCCTGCCAGCCCCGTGTCCTGGGGAAAGCCGCTGGAGGTGACTGGTCCACCTTGGCCCTACACTGGCCCTGGGAACCCAAAGCAACACCACGAGCGAGAGTGAGTGTTTGCCTCTCTGCTGTCCCCTCCTGCAGTGAACAGGTCACCGTCGCGCTGCAGTGGCCTCAACCGCTCCGAGTCCCCCAACCGGGAGGACTATGGAGGCAGCACCACGCAGCTCCACAGCAGCAGCAACAACATCTACACGCCCGACTACTCCGTGCACATCCTCTGCGACGTGCAGTTTGTCAAGGTATGGGCAGGGCTGGCAGGAACTGTCCCACCCTGGCCACCCCTGTCCAGGTGCCCTCTTGCCCCACTGTGCCCCAGGAGCCCGGTGGGTGCCCAGTGGGTGCTGGGGAGTCCTGCACTTACTCCTGCTGTCTGGCGGTTTGGAGCCACCAAGTCTCCGAGAGGTCCTGGTAGGGCTGGGTGCCCACTGAGCTGGGTGCACATGTCTGTGTGCCCAGGTGACCCGGCAGCAGTACCACAACGCACTGGTGGCCAGCCGCATGGACAGCTCACCCCAGTCCCCCGACATGGAGGCCTTCGACAGGGATTCAACCAAGGCCTCGACTGCGCGGGGAACCCCACAGACACCCAAGGAGGACCCTGCCACCCTCCTGAATGAGAGGAACAGCATCATGTGTGAGTCACCCAGCAGCATTCCTTCCCTGCCACAGGCCAATGCTGCATGTCCCCTGGGGGGGTCTGTGCTGGGACCCTCTGGCATGATGCAGTTGCACATGGAGTGGGGCTCGTGGGCATTTGCACACACACACTTGTGGATGCCTGCATGCGCCCACAGCTGCCAGCGTGCAGGCTTGTAATTCCTCATTGCCTTGCGCCCACGTCCCCTGGGGTCTCTGGCAGTTGGACCTGCTGCCATGGCTGGCATCCTGCCATGTCCTGTCCCAGGAGCACAGCACCTCCCTGCCCTGTGTCCCTGTAGGCAGCCGCTCCGAGGGGCTGCGCAGTCCCAGTGAGTCAGTGTTCCTGCGCATGGAGGGCATCCCCTTCATCCAGGAGGAGCTGGCTGACAACGAGGAGAACAGCAAGCGGCAGAGTGAGTCTGGCTGGGGGGCACACACACCTGACCCCGGGGGTGGCGAGGCCACGGTGCCCTGAGGCGCTGCAGCCACGCTGGGCTTTTGCAGACAGTGAGTGCTGCGGGACTGTCCTGGAAGCGGAGTCCCCAGGTAGAGAGGCCGGGACCAGTTCATCGCAGAGCAGCTCTGAGGAGGCGCTGGGCAAGCGGCTGCTGAGATCCCTCAGTGAGTGACTGACCCGGGGACGGCACACCCAGGGGAGAGCTCTGCCTCAGCACCTCACTGCCTGTGTTAGCTGCTCCCCAGCTCTGTCCTGGGGACACCCTGCATGGAGCTGGTGTGGAACAGGGGACAGCCTGGTTCCCTGCCAGTACCTCAGCTGCAGGCAAAACTGCACCTAAGGCTAGCTCAGGCAGAGCCAGCCCCTAGGTCCTGGCCCATCCCTATGCACCCCTGCCCTGAGCACCCCTGGCTCCCAGCACCCCAGCCCTAGGCACCCTTGCTGCTGCAGGTGGGCGCAAGCAGCGGACATCGTCGGAAGGTGAGAAGTCGCCAGAGGAAAGCTCCAATCTCACCCCATTAATCACCTGAGCAGCAGCGTGGCCAGAGCACAGTGCTGGAGGCCCATGCAGACTGGAGGTAGGAACCTGCCTCTTGGTGCAACATTCCTTCCCCAGCTAGTGGGAGGTCACTCATTTTAAATAGTGTAAAATCAAGTGTCAGGCAGCAAAGGTGTGGTTTGGAGCCTATCCAGGTGTGTGTGTTGCTGCGGGCTGGACAGGGTCAAGGGATATGGAGCAGGGTCTGCTCTCAACAGCAGACTGGATCTCAGAGACTGGAGTGAGACCTTGGCTCATGTTTTCACTAGAAACCTGTGTCTGCACCAGTATACCCCTGAGCCTGGCTAGGAAAGGTGCTGCAGGCTTGAGCAGCAGCAGGTCAAGCGAGGGCAAGCTGTGCTTGTGTTTTCCAGGTCTGCAGCATGGGGGTCTCCTGCCGTGAGGCTCATGTCCAGCAGCAGGAGGTCTGCACTCGCTCGCTGCCTGTCCGCCCGCTCGTGCTGCCCCTCCCTGCAGGACTTGTGCAGAGCCCCATCCCCAGGCGAGAAAGGATGTACCCCCGGCAGGGCTGAACCACTCAGGCAGCCTGGACCAGCTAGCTGGAGTCTGAGGGCCCTTGCCCAGCCGCTCCCTGGCAGCATCTGGTCTCAAGGAAGAGGTGGAAAAAGGAAAGGTGAAAAAGTGTCTGTAACGGCATCCCTGCAGGCAGTGCAGGGAGGGGCAGCCCAACCCAGAACTGCCCTTTAACATCATTTACCATCCCCATCCCAGCGAGGCCCGGAGCCCCGCGGTGCTGGGTGCTGCACAGATGTGGTCTCCACCATGAGGAGAATGTGCTATTTGGGGGGTGCCATGCGCCGCTCAGGGCCCCAGCACACGTTTGTGCCGTGCCTGGTGACACGACCGCTTGCAGCGCCTCGCTCACGCTGACCATCGACACAGCCCAGCACTCCCAATGCCCTGCTAGGCACAGGGCAAGGAGCCCCGCTCACCCCCGAGTGCAGCCCCCTCCCTGGGGAGGGGCCTCTCCACCATGCATTGGACCATCCTCCTCTCCCCACACGCCTGCCAGTGTGAGAGAGGCTCGCACCAAGAATTCGGGGTGGTATAGAACAGTCATTAGTTTTTGTAGAGGCTCAACGCAATGGGGATATCAACATTAAAAGTGATTTTTCCCTGAGCGATGCCTTCTCTGTGTCCATGGGTGTAGGGAAAGATACTAACTCCTCCCACCAGGCCAGGCTGCCCTCATACCCAGGGCCAGAGGTGGCTGAAGTAACAGGACTCAGCCTCACCAAAGGGAGCAAGCGAACCGGTCAGCAAGTGCTGCCCAATTTCTCGCTGTGAAGCTGGGCTCTCTGTCACTCCTGCTGCCAGGAGAGCACTTGGCAAGCAGAGAGAGAAGCCACAGCAGCACAGACAAGGTCTGGGGAAAAACAGGAGTTAATATCAGGCCACTGCAAACACAATAGTGAGATACATGTGCTGGAGTACAGCCTGACAGATAACAACAGAAATCTCATAGTCCACCCATGCTGATAAAACTTCAGCTGGAATAACTACAGCCCTGTCTGGGCACTGCCCTTCTAAGGAAATACGCAGCAATTGAAAAGTGGACAGAGGAAAGCAAAGGCTGGAAAACAAGCTACCCCAAAGGCTGAAGGAAACAGAATCACTTAATCTTAACTGGTGAAGGATGTGAAGGGGAGAGAGGAAGTTTTCAAATACATAAAAAGCTGTTGTGCAGAGGAAAGTACATAAAAAGCTGTTGCCATGGTAAATGGGATAACTGGTAATGAGCTTACACCACAGAAAAGGAGAAATTTAGGTCACTTGCTAGGAAAAACAAGGCCGGTAAGACTAGCAAAACACCAATATAGATCACATGGGGTAGGCCAGCCTTCACACCAGGAGGTCTGTAAGGGCAGAAGTGTAAGCAAATATAAATAATGAAAGCAGAATTGGTTCCTTAACTCCTCCTGAGATCACCCCTAGAAGTCACCTTTTAACCACTGCCCCATCATTCCTGCTGTGAATGGACACCAAGAGGAGAAAAAGATCCTCACCTGCAGAGAGGAGGAAAGGCTGCCTCTGGCTCACTCTCTTATATGACATGAATACTAACCCAAAAGAACAAACAAGAGACACCATGCACTCTGTGCAAACACAATAAGGCACCGTTTTTGCCTTTTCTGTCTAAGCTGCAGCACAAGCAAATCCGTCAGAGTAACAGTGACTACTGCTACCTGACCCAAAGAAAGGAGCTGTCCCTTTTCTTCACAAGATCCTGTCAGGAGGCTGCTCTGACAGCTCACAAATAGATCTGCAGTGACTGCAGAGAGCAGAAACAGATGGTCCCAGCTCTTTTTCAGTGCCAGAAACACAGGCTGTTGCTGGCAGGCCCTGCTGAAGCCAGTTGGAGTAGATGGTGGTTCACAAGGGGCCTGCTGAAGAGGATGAACAGAAGAGATCTGCTTTTTGACATTCCAGGGGCAGCCCAGGAGCCCTGGGCCAGGGAGGGATGGCCAAACGGCTGGAAACACTTGACCATCGAGAAAGCAAGCACAGACAGACAGACAGGATGAGCTGGGCAGCACAGAGCAGCGGGGCAGAAAGAATACAAGATGAATATAAGAGGAACTGGTTGGCTTCATGTAGTCACAGGGAGCTCTCAACAACACTCTCCCAATAAGACTCCCCCTTTAGTAGTGGCTGTGATCATCACAGATGCAACACACCCTGAGAGAGAAAGGGACAGCCTTGAAACAAACTGAGTAAGTGGACAAACCAGGATGTTGAGGCTTTAACCTCAGCGTGAGGAGACGTCCATACGGTCTGAAGACACTACATCACACAAGGCAGGGGCAGCATTCAGAGATGAAGGTTTAATTTCCTGTCAGCAACACAAAGAAGCAATTATCACAATTACAAATATTTGCTCGTATAAGGCTCGGAAATTGGGAAGGAGTGGGACGGGTGGAGAGAAGAAGCTAGCAACAGCTTTACCCCTCCCCAAAATACTACTGAGTAACATTAGTTCACAAGCCATGTGAGATCCCAGCCACTGGGCTGTTATCCCACAGCGCATTGCACTGGCACCAGACTTCACCATGATCAAAATGATCAGTTACATGGAGTTGATTTGGACGTGCTAAAGGTGCAGCTCTAAGGGCCTGAAGACCAGGCTGCTGTTGTGAAATAAGAGGCAAGGTGGCTCATGCTGCCCCCACCTCCTGGGGGCACTGGCTTACCATATTGCAAGGACCACATAAAAAATGTCAGAAGATGATTATCCCTGATTGAGCTACTGCTCCCATCTTTATTAAACCCCAAGAGGTGTGGGAAAAGGCAAGCCATGAGCAGAGAGAGACATGGACTACACACTACAGCTTTGGTGACTTCATGTAAGTTTGGTTGTTCATGTGCTTCATTGGATTTTTGTGACAGCTTCATGGATGGACTTGGCCACATAGTCCAGGTTCTTGGTAGTTAGACCACACATGTTGATGCGCCCACTAGCCATCAGGTAGATGTGTTTTTCCTTGATCATGTACTCCACCTGCTTAGCTGGAGAAACAATTGGACATAAAGTCAGAGCAAATTGGACCAAACAGGTCCAAACAATTGGACCCACAGCTCAGAAAAGCCCAAAGAATCAGTCAGGGATGCTTGAATCTTTCACAATAAGCAGAAAAGTTCAAGTACAGGACACTAAAATACTGTCTGATGCTTCATCCCTCCCCAGCCACAGACGCAGTGATGCCAAAACTCCAGCGAGACCAAGAGATTCCTGCTTGGACTGCTTCAGCCCAGTTCACCCATAGCAAAACTGTCCCCACCCAATCCTCCCTGCACCATGCCACTCGATACTTACGGTTCAGCCCTGTGAAGCTGAACATGCCGATCTGCTCTGTGATGTGGTTCCAGGTGCCTGGGGTCCCAAGGGCCTCCAGTCGAGACCGGAGCTCTGACCGCATCAGCAAGACCCGATCTGCCATTGTCTTCACATTGCCCTTCCTGCAGCAGGCAGAGAGCAGAGCATGAGGATAGGCACCCATTTGGTTTGAAGCCATCTGGCCAAGCCTGACGCTCAGGGAGGCAGCTTCCCTCCCCTGCCATATCTCTCCAGCCCTGGCAACACATACCACTCATCGAAGAGCTGCGGGGAAGAAAGTGTAGTTGCCACAATGCGCGCTCCCTGGGAGGGAGGGTTGGACCAAGTGGTGCGCACAATCTTCTCCATCTGGGATAGCACACGCTGCACATTGTCTGCATCCTTCCCCACCACGGTCAGGTTCCCCACCCGTTCATCTGTGGACAAGCCAAGAGATGTGAGCCACTGGTTCCACACGTTGTGGCAAAGCAGAGAATTCCCCACCCCTCAGCATGCCAGCCCCATCTGTCTGGGTATGATACTACTGGGCCAGCTTACTGCCAGACACTCACTGTAGAGCCCAAAGTTCTTGGAAAACGACTGTGCACAGAAGAGCTCAAAGCCCTCGGAGACAAAGTATCGCACAGCCCAGGCATCCTTGTCCAGGCTGCCAGAGGCAAACCCTTGGTACGCCGAGTCGAAGAATGGAAACAGGCACCGGCGCTGCAAGGAGGAACAGTGTTAGAGGGAAATCCCCTCCCCACAACCTCTGCTTTACCCCCCACAGTACCCGTAGGAGGGAAAAATAACCACTGGGTTTCTGCGTGAATTCAAAGGAAATGTGGTCCTGCAACACCAGACTGAAATACTTTTTTTCTACTGGGATAAAAGAAAAAAAGACTGAGGTGGTCAATAAAAGTCAATGCAGGAGAAAACTGCATTTGAGGACACAAGAAGTGCGCCACTTCATATGCTACTATTCAGCACCAACCTGCAGATGATCTTTCCAGCAGAAGAAACCTCACTACAGCCCATTCCACAGAGTGCGAAAACAAGAACTTGGAGGCACAACAAGAACTGCGATGCATCTCTCCTCCGAGCACAGACAACCAGCATTCTGTTGTCAACCTCTCCCTTCAACACCTGCCTTGTGGGACTCTTTCAGCTTCTGCCACATCTCATGCCATTCCCCAAAGCCCATTTCGGATGCAAATGCTCTGTCTGGCTCAAGAGCTATTTGTTCTCTCAGCACTGCTTTAGCCCCAGCAGCAGCCCATACCTTCATGACAGCAGCAATCTGCTTCCACTGCTCGGGAGTAGGGTCTGTGCCTGTCGGGTTGTGCGCACAGGCATGGAGGATGAAAATGGAGAACTCCGGGGCATGCTGAGGAGAGAACGTGTCTTGGTCATATACACACATGGATGTGACTGGGCACTTGCATCACAGGGAGATGCCTGGAGCTGCTCTAGGCGACAACAGCCTCTTTTGCAGCGATCCACTTCCCGGCATAGCACACTGGAGCCTACCCAGCTGCAGGTACTGACAGTACAGCACCAAGCTCAGCCCATCCCATGCCAGTTTTACTCACCTCCATGTCATTCAGCAGCCCCTGGAGATCCAGACCCCTCCTGGCAGCATCCCAGTAGTGGTAGGTTCTAATATCTTTGAAGCCAGCATCCATAAACACAGAATTGTGGTTCTCTGAGGAAAGAAATAACTTCTCAGAAATGCAGGCCGTATCTCCAACAAGCTGCCCTCTGCAGCCCCAGCATCTACCACTACACACACGAAAAGGCCCCTCTCTCACTGTTCAGGCTCCTGCAAGGAGCAGGGCTGTGCCCCTCTCACTCGCTGACCCACAGGGCTCCCTGAGAGCAGCACTCACCCCAGGACGGAGTGGAGACGTAGACTGGGGTGGCCGTGTTGTTGTTTCCATTGTACCAGCGCCTCAGGAACTCGGCGCCGATCCGCAGAGCGCCCGTCCCACCCAGGGACTGAACGCTTCCGACCTGCAACAGACACACTTGCCAGCATTGTCCACCCAGGTCGACACCACTGTCAGTGCACAGAAAGCAGAGGCGCTTGCAAGAGCGAGACAGGATCCCAAACATGTCCCCTGGGGTCAGCCCAGTCAGAATGCCATCCCCTTCCAGTGGTCTTCAACCTCCTTCAGTGTTCAGGCCCATCCTGACAACTTCTACTGTTATAAATAGACTCCAGCCATTCCTGCCACATTTTGGCACAGAACAAATTCTCAGCTAGTAGTTTATTTCAGGAAAGGTGGTATATTATCTGACTTGGGTTTCCTGTGGGTAAACTATTAAAAGATGAAGGAAAACACAGATTCTAATCACAGCCCACGTGCGGGTTTTCCCCAAAACCACAACTACTTGCACAAACAGTTTCAAGTACATGGATTCATCAACTAAATTACAATCAAGAAAGACCATGTCTGAGAAACCCCCAATTCCTGCCAAAATGCAAGACCTCTATGCATTTCTGCTCTTCTACTCAGTCTGCTGTAGAAACACCCGAGGGACTCCAGTGCTCCCGTCCACCACTTACCCGGTTCTCCTTGATGGCAGGGCTGTCATCACCCAGGGCGATCCGGGAGGCATTGGATCGGAACTCCGGCAGGCCCAGGATGGGCAGATACTCGTGGTTCAGGCTGTTGTCGTTGGCGATCATCTGCTCCACCTTCTTCACCACCGGCAGGACCCATGGCTGCCCCTCGTCCGTGCGGTACGCTGCGGGAAAGGGAGAGCCGTCCTTACTGCACCGGGGGGACGCTGCGCCACCCGGCTCCCCGAGGGCCCTGCCCGGGACACCGAGGACGGCGGCTTGGCCGGCGCCAGGCTGCCCCACTACCTTGACGCCCGCTGGACGTCGCTGGCCGCCCACCCCGCCCCGCGCCCGGCCGGGCGCTTGCCGCGGCCCGGTGACCTCTGGGGCTCGGGGCCCGCCGCTGGCGCCTGGCCGCTGCAGCAGGTGAGGAAGCCGCCGCAAGGACACCGACCGGCCCGTCCCGCGGGGAATGGCCCCGCCGAGCAGGACGAAGCCACGGACTCACCGCCCACGCCGAGGTTGACCTTCCGCGAGTCCCCGTCCTCCCGGAAATCCGCCGTGAGCTTGAAGACGGCGACAGGCGGCGCGCGGGGGACGGCGGCGAAGATGGAGGCGGCCATGGCGGCGCAGCCACTGCGGTCCGGTCCGCTCCGGTCCGCTCCGGTTCGGTTCGGTTCGGTTCGGTACCGGCGGCCCGCGGCGTCTGGAGGAGACGCTCACCTTCACCGGCGGGGCGGGGCCGCCGCTCGCAGTGACCAACCAGCGCGCCGCGCTCCGCCCCGCCCCC
>VWPU01022250.1:0-21627 GCA_013398955.1 Callaeas wilsoni | reverse complement strand
AGGCGGCCGCAGCAGCGCGGCCGGGATGTCGCGGAGCGGCGCGGCGCTCGGCAGGGCGCTGGCCGGAGGGGCCGCCGCCAGGTACGCGGGGCGAGGCGCGGTGACCGCGGGCGTGACAGAGACGGGCCGGTTTCGTGCTTAGAAACTCGCCTCCTCTTTGCCCGCGCCAGTGGCAGAGTTGTGAGCAGTCCGTCAAAGGAGTTAAAAACTGAGGAAGCGCCCGGATGTTTTCCGCCGCGGATAATGCAACAGGTTCCTTCTCACCTGAGCATGTGTAAAGCTGGCTGCAACAGCTTGAGAAAAACAATGTGCTTTGGGGAAGAGTTAACCCTGGAACCGAAAGAAAAAAGAGCAAGCAGATGAGAGAGTGCGATTTGAAAATCTTAGTAGAAAAGAGAAAGTTCACCTGTTACCTCTGTTATGGCGGTGCTGCTGTGTTTATCAAACTCTGTCATCCTCATAAAAACTGTCAAAAAGCGGAATAGAGATTGGTTCATTATATCAAATTCCATGCAGTCATTGGACAAAACTGTTAACTGTGCAGTGCTGTAACGTAGCATTGGACCACATTTTTTACTGTATATCCTGTGTGGTATAATCTTAGGGTTATGTTTGCAATATTAAATTCTTTCAGTCCTGGTAAACAAAATTGCTGTTTTAAAGAGTAATTTATTAATGTCTCCAGGGAAAAAGCAATTGCTGTAAGGGTGTTTGGTATAAGGAAACCCATTAAAGAACTGCTTGCAAACTAAGTTTAAAAATGTTTCTAGTGGAAGCTGCAAGGATCTTGGCAGGATCTTGTTTTAAGCAAGCACAAGCTGGATCAAACCCAGTGCTGTGTTACTTGTAGCCTGGGAGCTGGGGATGCTTCACTCCTGCAGTTGTCCCCGGAGTGTGCTCTGTACCTGCTGCCAGCTCAGCAGAACCTCACTGTGCTCAGTAGCAGGCTTCAAGGGCTCAGGTGGTAAATTAGTCTCGTGTGCTTATTCAGACCGAGTTGCTAATGAGGACACTTCCTGGTACACTCATTTTTTTGGGAGACAAACAGCTGTTGGCAAAGAATTCAAATGGGATCAACTCGTGTCTCACAGACCATAAAATCAGATATCACTAACCTGATGAAAGTATCACTTGGGGTACAGTAAACACAATTGCCCTGGCATGCTCCTGGCACTAATTTCAGTCTTTAGACTGAGGAGTTAAGAGAGCCCTTTTTTTCCAAAATCTTGATCTTCAGGCTTAGAAAATTGTGTAGTTATTTAAAAAAAAAATCACTGAATATGAATCACTTACACGTGCATGTCATACACCAGAAATGCTTCCTTTTCAGGTCGTGGGAGTTGGCTGGTACTGTGATCAGTCCTCAAGTGCTTTGGGAGAAAGCAGTGAGTGGCAGGAGGGAGTGCTGCCAGTAAGGGCAGTGTGAGGGGAGATGGTTCTGTCACTGGCAGAGGATAAATACAGACGTGGCAGGTGTGTCTGAATTCTAGAACGAACTTGGTTTTTCTTCAGTGGCCCAGGTCAGGTTCACAAAAACGTGTGACAGTCCATGGAAACCAAGGGATTTCTTAAAGAGATCTGCTTTCCTGAACTGGAACCCAGCCCAGCACATTCTCACAGCATCTGTTCTTCAGATAAAATTGGGAGAGGGATGGAGTCACCATACTTATTAGCATTATAACCTCTTAACCTTGCCTTCCTCGAATTGCACTGTAATTGTGAAAAGGACATTGTCTTTCAGCAGCTGAGAGATTATTTGTAGGGATTGTTTTTCAGCCTCATGGCTGAAACAAGTTTAGATAAAACTGCATGAAACAAAAGACTGGCACAGCATTACTGTAAAAAACAAACCAAGAGACAAACCCTGGTGACTGGTTTGGACTGTGTCCTGCACACAGCCCCAGATAAAGGAATTTGAATCAGCTGTGCAGAATGAAGTCTGCTCCAAATATTTGAACACCTTCTATGAATCTGGTTGAGGCAGCTACAATGTTATTGGCACCCTTCCAGCATTCCTGTCAAAGCTTTTCCTTAACAGTCTTGTACAGTCTGTGTGGAAAAAAACAGACTTTGTCCACATCCCTTGAGATACTGTTACAAACACTTGCAGAGTTGTCTGAAGGCTTTTAAAGTGGATCTATCTTTTCTTCATTTTGACACAATACTTCTGTCTCATTTTAGTTTCGTTTCAACTGCAGTGATAACAATGTGTTTTCAGACGTTATGCTTCATATCCCAGTTGCGTAGCTGGTTTTAAAAAGTCTGTACAGATTGTTTATAACCAGCTGTTAATGATGACTGTTTTCCTCTAAATACCAATTTATTATTTACCTGTCTCCTAATACAGTGACCATATAAGCTGATGTGCTCAGCCATGGGTTAACTACTGTATTTCTTTAGAATTCTAAATTATGTTGATTTTTAAAGAACATATTGTTAATTTTAATTGAATTGAATTTAATTCAAAATTGGTAACTAATTTGCTGACTAATTTGGTGCTTGGTTAAAAAAAAAAAAAAAGAAAAAAAAAAAGGCATCTACCTGTTCATTGTGTTTAGAAAACCAACAAAACAACCAAACATACCCCAAAGAAGCCTAGTTCTAAGTAGGAGAGGTTGGCTCCAATTTTAACCATGTGAATCCAGAAGTATAGTCCTGATTGCATAATTAGAGGAAGATCAGTAAAAGACCTGGTTACTCTTTAGCTTATGTTTGTAGAGTCACTGAGGGCAAATAGTGGCATTTTTACTTTCCTGGTGCCAAAATTCAGAGCTTTTGAGGCAGCATTTTACATCTTGATTGACTTGATCTGAGCAAAATCAATAATTTAGCAGAACTGTTAAACACAATGAATATTCGTTAGATTTTAGTGTAGATCTTCACAGAGAACACTGAGGTGCAATCTTAAAATTACTAGTACTTTTAAAGGTAATTTGTTAAGTTTTACTTTGAAAACACTGCGTCCAAGGTTCTGGTGATATTTTCTGAAGGAAATGTTGAAGGCTGGGTAAACAGAGCATCTTCTGAAAGGACTTTCAAAATGAAATTGTTCATTTAAGAGAAGGGTGGCAGTAGAGTGGTTATAGCAGAGTTCAGCTTTCTATCTCCGGGTGAAACCTCCTCTACTTTGTGTATTGCAGAAGGGTAAAGTATTGCAAACTGTGCCTTGATGTTGGTGTTAAGAAAGCCTGTTCTGCAGACTAAGTGCATGTGAGACTTGAACTGCACTCAAGCTGCCATGAAGCCAGTGTTTAATGAGGCCCTTTGTGCTTCACTCTGCCAGTTACTTCTGTCATGACTGGGGGCTATTTTTAGTTTCTTTTAAGGGAAAAAAAATGGTGCCCCTTGTGTTTTTGACAGTTTGTATGTTGTTACAAGCCTTCGTTTTTCCATCTGGCTGACATTTTCTGGAATGTTATGCAAGAGACTGTTTGTCTTACCTGAATGCATTGTTATTCATTTTGCTGATAGGAAACACATCTAAAAGCATTTTCCCTGTTTCAGGCACTTGACTTCTTGTGGTATTCTGATGACCAGAACTTCTCCTTTGCAAGTACCTGTAATGAGCCATACTTTTTCAAGAAGTTTCTTCAATGTTGCCACACCACTAATAAATAAAAGAAAAGAATATTCTGAAAGAAGAATTATAGGGTTTGTATAAAACTGTGGAAAGAGACTTTAAATGCTTATTGATTTTGTATTTACTGTAATTAATCCAAAACACTAGTAGTTCAAAAGACTGAGTATCCCTGAAGACATATGTCCCTAAGACTCTGCCCAACTGGAGCTTAGAAAGGAGTTTTGACTTTCAGAATTTGTAGAGATCAGGTTTACCGGTCTGAAATTGAGTATAAAAAGAGTTCCTACCCAAAGCCCTTGGCCCATAGCAACAAACAGCAGAAATAACAGTTCTATTCCATGACAAAACAAAACCAACCTTGAAATGGACTAATACACTAATAATTTCATCTAGTAAAATGTAAATAAACCAACAGGTATGAAAACTCTGTTCCATTCTCTCCCAAATACATGCTAATGTTTGCACTTACTTTATGTTATACTTCTCAAGATTTTCTTCTTTCTTTTAAAGAAGAAAAATAATTAGTTGTATGATGAAGAAACTTAGACACAGAAAAAGATTTTGAAACCTTGTTTGCCTTAGAGCTAGTGGGAAAATCCCAGTTCATGTAATGATACTGGGATCTACCCCCAGTCTCTGGTCCACAACAGTATGAACTGTTTATTAGCATATTTTTTTTTGACTATACTTAACATTCCTTTTTGTGATACAGTTCTTGAACTGCAACAGATCTTGCCTAGTCACTTAAAAAGGGCCTTTGTGCAATAGTCCTCACTGCTGAGTACTGTTGAACATATGCTTCATTTTAAAGGAAATTAAGCACATGCTTAATCCCATCTGTCTCAGAGTCAGAATGAAAAATTAAAACCCATAGCTATGTAATACTTTGCCGTGTTACAGCAGAATCAACTAAAATGTTGCCTCAATATTGTTTCATCTGATTTCAATATCCTGCCTGAGCAGGGGTGTTGGACAAGATGAGATCCAGAGGTGCCTTCCAACCTCAGCTATTCTGTGATGCTGGAAGGTTTTTCCATTGCATCTGTCTTTTAATTAAGCTTTTTCACTTGGGCTAAATAAGGAAGGTAGTGCTCCTCTGTTTAAACCTTATGAAATATAGTACTTGAATTTTGGTACACCTTGTCTTGGGAGCCATGAAGTGTGGAATCTTTTTTTTTTTTTTTTTTTTTGGTGAAATATCCAAGATCTGCCTAAGTGAAGACACAGCTGTGCTGGAAAAAAAGTTTCCATTTGAAATGTATGCACATTTACCTGATATTGCAGAAAGTAGCAGGCACTAGGTTCGTTGTTCACTAACGTTACTGCTGGATGGTGTGTGATATTTTGCTTCTTTATGCAAAAGCAATTACCAGTGTATTACTTTTCTTTCCTCTTAATTAGCAAAGCTGCATTTCCAATTTCCAAAATCAGTGATAGTGACTATGTCCTCCTTCCAACTGCCTAGTCCATGTATACAATCTTTGCAACTTTTTAATACTGAATTTGAAGTTAAAATACCTTGTAACTGTAATGTTCGTGTGTCTGTTTCCAGGTATTCCATGCAGGAAATGTATGAAGTTGTTGCTGTTGTGGAGAATTACAAGCTATTTGTTCCTTGGTGTAAAAAGTCAGACATACTCTCAAAGCGCTCTGGGTACTGCAAAGCACAGCTAGAAATAGGATTCCCTCCTGTAGTAGAGAGATACACATCAATTGTAACCCTAGTGAGACCACATTTAGTTAAGGTAACTGCATTTTTTTTGTTCCTAACCATAATTTTCCTTAACTTTTGTTTGTTGAAATTTGAATATTCCAGGAACATCTTGCTTCAAAAAAAAAAAAAAAAAATCCATGCTGGAAGTTCTTTGTGTGGCTTAAAACTTGTGTTGCTTTTCTTTAAAGACTTTAGATAAACGGAGGAGAATTTGAATGTGCTTTTAAAACATAACCTGCCACATGAGGGAGGAGAGGGAATCGCTTTTTAATTTGCCTTTGCTGGACAAGCTGGCAGCCATTAAATGAAGATATAACATTTTTGCTTGTTTTTTGTTGTTTTTTTTTTTTTTTTTAAGTAATTTTGTCCAAGCCTCTCTAAATGCAAAATTAGGACTCAGTTAAAAGTTATCTGACAACTCTAGCTTCTGATGCCTTAACGAACTTGCTATCTGTCATTACTTTTGTTCTCACAATTTTAACTAGTTACTATGCAAAGCCTTAAGTTTAAGTGTAGGATGTGCTGAAGAGATTGTTATTCAGTATATTGATGGAAAGACAGAAGTGTGGATTTAAAGTCAATTTTTTTACAATTAATTTGTTCAGAATAGAAGCAGTTGTATTTCTCCTTTCAGCTTTTCAAGAGCAATAATTAAGAGAAAAGTAGAAAAGTGTCAAGGAAGACATTTTAAATGATGCCTGGATCTTCTATTCGTTTGCCTTATATGTTCAAATCTGTTTTGGTAAAGAATGGCTCAGAAGAAATTCCGTATAGCAAAACTACTTCTCCCTTGGCAGATTGTGATTGGTTTGGAATAATTAGTGGAAATTATAGCAGTTGATTGCTGTTCAAGATAATTGTTTGAAAATCCTATTTCACTATTCTTTTCTAGGCTTTCTAATGGGAGACACTTACCAGAAAATGAGTTTCTGAAGTACAGGGGACATGTAAATTGGAAAAGGAATATGCAAAGTGCCTTTATTCAATATCCTTACTGATTCTGGAAAGAAAACAGATTTTTCTCCCTTTATTAAAAAAGTTGAGACGCTATGAAGGAAAATCTGTGCTTGACATGCTGAGAGCTTCCTTTTCTACTGTTCCCTGACAAGACAGGCTTTTTTCTTTCACATAGCTATCAGAGATTGGCTTACCAACTCTTTTTCCCTCTTAATTCACTCAAAAGAAGCATTCTTGTCTCAGAAAAAAACCCCACAAAAGTGGTGAGGAAAACCATTTCTTCAGATTTCCTCCCCTGAGACTCATTAGCCTTTTCTATGCTGCAATTACTTTTCCTAGAGGTTTACATTAGGTCCATAGAACTGCAGGAACATTTCTAAGGAAGTGATTGTGTACTTGGACTATTTCACTGTCCTCTCAAGTAACTCTGGGCAAAGGCACCTTGCGTGGTGGTCAGGCACAAAATGGGAATGGGTTTGTTGCTTAAAGTTTTCCCTTTTTTAGGGCTTAAACAATGGAAAAATCAGACTGGTAACAGCAGTTTTTGCTGAGGGGGAAAGCATGGAGTGAGTTTGCTACTTTTAAGACTGGGAGAAAGGGGGACACGGTGGCAGTTTTCCCATTTTTCCTGCTGTTTTGACAGCAGTAGGGAAAAGCAGGCCCAGCTCTTTGTGTCTAATCTTCCCTCTACTCCTTCCCTTTCTGATGCAGAAGCAGCAAGGCCATGCATTATCTCATTCCTGGAAAGAAAAATGTAGGTATTTTTGTGCTGGTGATTAGTCTTTGAGATGAGTCACCTTACCACAGCTTTCCAGCCCAAGCAACACCTATTCCCTGAGGGCAGTCTGTTGGAGCAGAGCTGCTTGTGATAACAATAAGAACTTGCAAAAATTAAAAAAAAAAAAAAGTTACAGAAATTTTCTCTACAAATTCCAGGCCAGTTGAGGTTATGTATTTGGATGTTCTATGCATCATGCCACAGATCTGTTTTATGACACTCAACACAAAAATTTTTCCTCTCCCTTGAAAGGACTTCAGTTATTTTGCCATAATGGACACTGTGCACGTAGGATCTCACACTGGCTGTGCTGTAAGGACCGTTTTAACTCTGCCATGACCATCACTATTTACCAAAATGCAAACACAAGCTTCAGTAATACCTGTTTGTCACACTTGTAAAAGCCTAATTGCAGCTTGATTTTTTAAACTTTATTTTAGGCATCATGCACAGATGGAAAACTCTTTAATCACTTGGAAACAGTGTGGCGTTTGAGCCCAGGTATCCCTGGTTATCCAAGGACTTGTACATTGGATTTTTCTGTAAGTATGGTAATTAAAACTACCACATGCTAAGAGCAGCACATAGAAACACTTATCTTCAACTGAGGGGGCTTTTTTAAATGCCTGTACTATTTCTTTAAACACATATTCACAGAAAACAAGTTAGCTTTAGTCAATTCTGTCCAAAAAATACTTTGCAAACTTTGCTGCTGGAAACCACTTCAGTATCCTTCAGAGACAGCAGCCTTCTGTGAGGTGTCCATGTATGACAGTCTAGGTCAGGCACCTCTCACCCTACGGTTCTAAACACACTGAAGTTTTTAGACAGTCAAGTACAGGAGAAATGCTACATACACTTTGCTATTTCCTTTAATTACTCTGCAACCTAAATGCTTTTGGTACCGGAAGGTTGATGTTCTGCCATCTGTCCTGTTTGGGCTGCAGTTTGGTCAGTTTAATTTCCTGTCTTCCAATTTTATTCTTTCATATATTTTAAGCCTTACTCCTTCCTTCTCTAATACAAGCATAATAGATTTTTACTGTCTCTCTAATCTATGATGGGATATCACTGCAGCCCAAAACCATTGCTCTTTAAATCCAGTACCTGATTTAGCCTGATTTCACTCCCAGACGAGCTGTCTTCCATTTGAGTCTGCTCCATTTCCATACTGCTTTTCCATGTTGTCTGTTTTGTCTGCCATCACATTTTTCTTGCATTTTATAACAAAGTGTAGGTGTTGCATTCAGCTGGGGGTTGTAACAAGCTGCAAAAGTACACAGACATGGGCTAATCCTGCTGCCATCTACTGGAATACTCTGCTTTGAAAATTATCTTCATTAAATAGAAAGAAGAGCTTTTGGAATATTTGTTAACTTGCACAGTAACATCCTTGGATTATTAACTTTCAGTTTATTGCTGTATTGCACTTCATACAGTTCAACAGTAAAAATTAATCTACAGGTGCTCAAAGAACCACATCTTTAATGGTTTGTGTGTTGTGTGCTCATGTTATTTGTATTTCTTTAGGCAGACAACTGTCAGTTCTTTCTACTAACTAATATACAAGCTATCTTTTAACCCAAGCCATAAATCAGTTAAAAAACTTGAATTAAACAACAATTTAAACCCTGCAATCTAAGTACAGGCTCTGTGAGAAACCACCACCACACCTCCCCAAACCAAAGCCACATTTTGACATTTCAGGTCAAGAAGTTCACTTAAAGGGAATCAAAACTGGACTGGATATGGACATTTTCATTTTCTTGGGGGAACACTATCAACACATCTTACTGTTTACCCTGTTTTGAGGCAGCAGAAGCCAGTGCAGTCAGCTGAACTTAACCCCTGCCAGTTACTGCCCTGCTGCTCCTTGCCTCTGGGCACGTGCAGGCAGGGATGATAAGCATTTCACAACAAACTCCTCAAAACAGGCCCTGCAATTACAGATATTCAAGAGAAAACATTGATTCCAAGAATGCCTGTTTGCTTCAGAAAATGTTATTTGAGTTTCGGGCTATGCTGGTTCCCACAAGCTGCTGCATCCTGTTGTGCCAGCCTGATTCCAGGAGACATCCACATACAGCAGGGAGCTTTCCTAGTTTGGTTCAACTCTGAAATGATTGGTTCATAGACTGAAGCATGCCACCACTTTTACCACCTGCAAACTTCATTAATGTATACCATTCCTCGGGATTTACATAATTGCTGAACAGGATGCCAAACTCATTATCCCCGCTCTGCAGAACTCTGCATGCCCTAAATGACAGCTCTCAGACTTGCAAGAGGCACATTAATTTTACTGATGCTTGAGGTCAAGCAAATGTAAATGAAGCTACACTTTGCTTACAGGCCAAGCTGTTTAATTACTTCTGTAATCACTGCTTTGCAGTTAGCATGCATTGATCATAAGGAATTAGGGAGAAGCTGTATTTGCTCCTTGTGGCATTAAATCTGCTGATTTTTTGGGAATGACAAAAATTACTTAAATCCCAATCCATTTCGTTGACTGCCCGTGTCAGGCTGGGAGTAGGAGCTGTTCAGGTGGGAGATCTGACACACAAACCAAATCTGTAGTTTTAGTCATTAAACTGCTTGTTTGAACCTACCATAACTACTGCCACCAATAAGGAAAGACTGATTTAAAATATTGGCATTTAATAGGTAACTATTTCAAGCTGCTTCTCAGTTTCTTGGGCATGCTCCAGCTTACCTGTTAGTCTGCTGTCTTGCCATGCAGGATGTTCTTCAGACACCTTTTGTCCCCCAAGTGAATTCTGTGCACAAAATAACAGTAATTGTTTGTCAGTTTTTCATTACCTCAAACCTCTTTTGCAATGAATTGTTTATTAAAGAAAAGACAGTTTAGGTAAATGTAAATGACTGCTTCAGAGAACCGAATGAGAGGATTCTTCTAATGGAAAAGCCCAGGGGCACAGTCCTCAGACCAAGGAACATGGGTTTTCTTCTCAGCCACATTCATCTATTCCTCAGTTTTAACCATTCTACAACTTACCTGCAGACTCCACTGGAGATTCTTTAATAAGAGTTGTCTATTTGTAACAGCATTTTACAACAGTAGATACAGGAAAAGTAATTCTCTTTTATTTTCTTAAACAGATTTCTTTTGAGTTTCGTTCACTTCTACACTCAAAACTTGCTACACTATTTTTTGATGAAGTTGTAAAGCAGATGGTTGCTGCCTTTGAAAGAAGAGCATCCAAACTCCACGGCCCAGAAACCAGTATCCCTCGGGAGCTGATGCTGCATGAAGTTCATCAGACGTAAAGGGAATCTCAGCTATAAACTTGTTTGTACGCTTCATTTGTGCTCCTCCTTTGGGGTATCTATTTCTTATCTGAGCTGTGAGTGTGATCTTACACTGTACCAAACACACCTGCTCAGCCAGACGTATATAAAATGTTCAAAAGCTGCAATCAAGTGCAGCTTAAAGCCTTATCAGTAACAGACACCTGGCAGCTCCTGTAATCCAGGCTGAGGCTGCCGTTTAACGCCAAACGGCTCCTGGAGTCGCTGCCCAAGCTCTGCCTTAGCCAAGCTCATGGGGTGTTTCAGCACTGTAACATATTAACTCAACTTTGTGGGAATGTAACTTCACAGCATCAGCTCAGCCAGCTCTGCCCCTCGGAGGCCAACTGACACACTGGCTTCCCAAACAATGGCAGTTTGGCAATCATTGAGGAGTGGTGCTTTTAATCCAAATGAAGGGCAAAGGTAAGTCAGGGGTCTCCAGCTGCTTCTCGAGTGACCAGTAGCTGCTCTAGAACTCCCCCAGTTTTCAGAGATGAAATGCAAGGGGTGTATATAAGGAGTATTGTGATTTGAGTGCAGCAGTCTCAGCGATAGCCAGTGCTCCCCCGTGGACCTGTCTGGAATGTGTAGTCCATCTGGCAGGCTGAACCTGCCCCTTGCCACTCCTTCCCTGTTACACATTGCACTTTGGCTACCTACATCTCATCTAATGCAAACAGTACACTTTAAAACAAGTGTTAGCTCTTTGAGAACCAGGTACCAGTGCTGTCGTCCCTGGAAGCAGGGAACAAGAGGCCCTGCACAGCCAAGGCCAGCTGTCATTATAAATCATACGAGAAAGCACTAAAGCTAGTTCTTTGAGGGTTTCAGTACCATTCTCCCACTGTGATAATGCCATCTTGATTAAATACACATTCAGTACTTCTATTCCTGAAATACTCTCTTCCCAGCCTCTGAAGAAACTAAGTGAATAGCTTTGAACAGGTTTTACTTTATGCTGCCTTGCATTACCAAATTTCCTTACTGAAAGTAGGTGAAGCTTCAGGCCAGGAACTGAAGCTGGTCCTTTCTCTGCAGTGTATATAATCCATAGTTACTACAGAACAGCATATTAAATAACGTAGAAAGGTATGTTTCAGAATAAAGACAGCCCTGAAACAGTTTCAGACCATTTTACTTAAAATTAGAATGTCACACATCCCATCTGTGGAAGGACAGTTCTTATTAAGGGCAGAAAACTGGGGAAAGCAACAGCTGGATTAAGGTCATTTTTACAAAACTGAGAAGTTGTAATGCAATTTTGATTGCTGAGGCAATCAGAAATAAACATACACAAGTTTAGGAACACCACTGTTCTGCAGGCTGGAAAGCAGAAGATACTCCAGACAATGTTAGTGGCTGTGTAAAGGAACACAGGAAGGGGCAAAGCAACATTTCTAGTGCAAAGTAACTAAATCCTGCACCCCTTACCAGAAAGGAGGAAGGTAAGAACAGAAAGCTCAAGGTGAGGAGGTAACCACATACTACAACTGAGCACAGGAACAATTAAAAAACCCCAGAACCCTTTCTTAGCAAAGACTTACCTGTTTGATACCCTCAGGGCACTTCCCTTCCCCCGGGACTGTGAAAGGAACACTGGGCCTGTTCCAGCACGTGAAACAACCACATAGAGCAAAATAAAGTCAGTGCACGTGCCTTGTTTTCAGAGCATTGTTTAATATTTCAAAGAACTGTAGTGCAGTTCAGCTTAGATATTTCTTACCAAAATTAAAGCACTTGCATTTCTGAGAAACATTCTAGACAAAGGAATGTTTCTCGGAGTGAAATGCCCTGACATTTTTTCAAGCGTAAGTGTCAATTTCTACTAAATCTTAGAAGCAGCAGCAGGCTCTCCAGGCTCTCCCATAACTATGGCTTTGTGTGCAGATGAAGAAGGTGATACATTTTGTAACTTTTGAGCAGTTTATTACATAAAGGTCAAACAACTCTATTTGCCTACTTTGTACACAATTGTCTAGTCTCACGCACAGTGGCTTCCAAGTTCTTCCTAGTACTGGCAAGCACCAAGAAATTCTGAAACAGAATATCAAGTGCCTTAATTAAGTTCAAATCAGGACCTTGGTAGATGGATCTTGCACCCAGTTATCAGGAATGTACAAATGTCTTTATTCAAAAAATACAAAATAAATTATCTGTAGGCATGGACAATGACTGTAAACAATTACACGTGTGTTAAATGAAATCCGGTAACTGATGGTTACAGTGATTCTTTTCAACACCAGCCTCACTTCAGTCACTATCCATCCTCTCACACTGATAGCTCAAGTTTTTGAAGTCAGAACTGTCAGTCTTCACCAGCACAGCTCATGATGCATCCCTATCCCAGGAATTAGAACATGCCACCTCCCATTCCTCCGCCCATCCCACCCATTCCTCCCATTGCCGGCTCCTTTTCTTCTTTAGGAACTTCAGTCACCACTGCTTCTGCTGTTGATAGGAGAGACGCAACACCTGCGGCATCCATCAGAGCAGTTCTCACAACCTAAAAATAGGCAAGAAACAACTTAAACCTGCTGACCATCGCAGGAGGTGGGAGGAAGCAAAGCTGAGAATTAAGGCCTTTAGGTTACCTTTGTTGGGTCTATGATTCCTTTTTCTACCATATTTACAAAGTCCCCAAGCATTGCATCATAGCCAACTTCTGATGGGCTCTGCAGGATTTTTTCAACTATCAACGATCCTTCGACACCGGCATTCTTCGCAATAGTCATGGCTGGGATTCTCAGTGTTCTCTTGATTATTTCAATGCCTGCAAGAAACAGGATGGTTGGAGCTCCGCGTACATACACAGCTCGCACTGCCAAGGAACGCCCTCGTGCTGGAGATCAATACAAAGAGAAACCCCTCCAAGCAAGAACATAAGCTATTTTTATCAGTTCCAGGAGGAAAGGTTCTCTGCTACTTGACACTTGCCAACAAATGAAATCTCTGCAGGATATTCACGAACACTTTAGTTTTACTTCCACAAAAAGTAGTAAGGACTATTATTACTCTTTATGTGTAATGTGACAGAAAGCCTTTTTCCATTTGATTTGCCACATAGTCTCTTGAGCATTATTAGATTTTGTCTGTCTGCAACGACTTTAAGAGCCCACTCCCAGCTCGAAGCATCTGCTGGAATACTACTCCTTTACTGCTACTGGGTCTTTCACAGTCCAGTCAGTGATGCAGTGAAAAAGCTCCTTCCCACTCAAAAGCAGAGACCACCACACCAAAGAAATGTGAGGTTCCTGAGATCAAGTAACTAAAAATTCACTGAAAGCCACCTGCATTTCATCTGATAAAGCCTCAGGACAGGAGAAAGCCTTCTTGTATCACTTCCACACACATCTTCAAGTCATTTGCTTACCAATTTTCTGATCCTCGTTGGCTGGAGTTAAGGCATCTAAGGCTGGGATGCAGCGCAGCAGTGCGCAGCCACCACCAGGGACAATGCCTTCCTCCACGGCCGCGCGGGTGGCGTTCAGGGCGTCGGTGACCCTGTCCTTCTTCTCGTTCACTTCAACATCGCTCGTGCCACCCACCTGTGAGCAGCAAGCCACACGTCAAGGTCTGCGCAAGGAGCCCACGTGGGACAGCACTGCTGCCAACTTAAGTAGCCAGTGCCTAAGAAGTGCCGGAAAGCCAACCCACCCTCTCCCATACTGGCAGTCTTCTTCTGTACCTCAGCACTCAAGAAGCCTAAGCACAGCTTTAGTTCAGCATTTCATCAAGTTCTTAATACCTTCAATACTGCTACTCCATCAGAGAGTTTGGCCAATCGCTCATTCAGTTTCTCTTTTTCATATTCACTGGTGGTAACCTCTAGCTGTTCGATTATTTCTTGAATGCGTTTTTCAATCTGAGCCTTTTCACCCTTCCCCTTAAGGAGCATGGTGTCATCTTTTGTCACAATGACCTCTCCAACTTTACCAAAGTCATGAGGCTGAATATCTTCCACATTTAGGTTCAAACCCTCTTCTCCAAACACCTGAAACAAATTATGTGAAAAGTTGGAATTCACAAATTCTCCATACATCAGGTTTTTTAATATACAGGCACACAAACACATACAGCAGGCTAAATAACCACATTACTGCAGTTCCACCCTCTGGGTGAAGAACCTTTTCCTGATATCCAACCTAAACCTCCCCTGACACAGTTTCATGGTGTTTCCCTGGGTCCTGTCACTGGTCATTGCCTTGTGTTTTGAGAAGTTCCAGATATTGACACTTCACTGACTTTAGAACAATTTGCTGGTTAGTTACTTTCTGCTGCCGTTACCTTTAAACAAAGTTTTTTTTCAACCGCCTCCTCTGGGTCCTAATATCATGCTATGATTTTGAAGTGCATATTAAAAAAAGGGCAGCACAAAGGAACATTAATCAGTGCCTCAATTACATGCAAAGTTTAGTACTGAAGAAAATTCCTTCAGTCCATTCCAAACATTTTAAATAACTATATTTGCCACATCTGAGTCCAGGCCATTGTGAAACAAACAGTTTTATAAAGGCAGCAATTGCCCTGGAGTTCCTTCTTCCCCTTAACAACCTAAATCCTGCAAGGAAATCACGTGTGACTTCAGTCAGTTACAAGAACATATCACTTATGGTTGGCCAGGATTGTATTACACAGCAATTATCAGTGTCTGCATTTAAAAAAAAGCAGGAAGATTCAAACATCAGTTACTGTAACATTTTTGAAAGAATAGAACACACTCTGCACCCAGCAAAAAAATACAAGCCAAGGACCTAAAAATGCATATTATTTTTCTCCTTAAAAAGCATTATCATTCCTTGGAGCAAAAAGGCACTTAAAACGTAATAACTTACAGCACCACCAGTAGCAATTGCCATGTCCTTGAGTTGGTTTTTCCTGTTGTCACCAAAACCTGGTGCTTTTACAGCAACAACCTGAAGGCCAACCTTCAGTCTAAAGAGAAAAATTCAGAAAATGAGTCTAATTACCGAGCCAAATTATTTCAGTGCAGCTCTAACAGTCAAGCAAACAAAGAAACCATCACGAACTGAGGTGGTTTTGCTCAAAAAAGTAGTTAAGACATAACTGAAGTTCTGTCCAGGGTTGATGCAAAGTACAGCGATGTTAAAAGCTGCTGTGTCTTTGGCACAGGTAAGAGAAAAAACAGCCTTACGCCATAGAAAGATCAAACACGTGCTTTTTGTATGTATTCCTTTAAAAAGATGGAAATTAAAAAAGCAGTATTTGTAGAAAAGAATGGGTTTTAAGCCTCACCTGTTCAAGACTAGAGTGCTGAGGGCTTCTCCGTCAACATCTTCAGCAATGATGACCAAAGGTTTGCGGTTGGCATTGGCAATTTCAAGAGCTGGAACTATGGACTGTACACTAGAAATTTTCTTTTCACTGATTAAAACATAAGCATCCTGGAATTCACATTTCTGCCCTGCAGAAACAACATGCATTATCTGAACAACTCCATTACAAAAACATATCAAACATTCTTTTAACTTAAGCAGCTGCTTTGGAGCAATGGTTGCACTTTTCAACTGCACTTAAAACAAAAAAGACAACTTATTTTCTCCAAGACTCTGTTCTGCTGTGTTGCAAGGCCAGCCTGATGTTCACATTAACACTGTCCACATTTTGCAGAGAAGAAAAAAAGAACCCCCAGAACTCCAAGCTTTTACCAAGTTCAAGTTTTCTGGTGGGGAAGGACCCCCTGCTCTATTTGCTGTGGTACACAGCATAAGAGATTGTAAAGCCTTTAACAGGTGCCATTATTTCTGACTGACAAGAGCCACTGGAAGGTGTCTGATGTGGCTTATTGTTAACTCACCTTTAGTTGTGTTAATAAAATATGGAGAGATGTAGCCTCTGTCAAATTTCATACCCTCAATGATTTCCAGTTCATCGTTTAGAGTTTTTCCATCCTGTTTAGATGCAAGAAAGTCTGCATTAAAATCTCCCCTATTTGCTACCAAAAGCAAAAAGCACAAGTACAGTTTTGGCATATTATGCATGACAGATTGAAAGGCTCTGGATCCCACATCAGTTTCACGTGCTTCTTTTCAAAATAGGAAGAAATGTAAGAGGAAACAGTGACCAAACTCTGATCTGGGAGCTGGGGAGGAATTATGGTGGGAATTATGGAATGTGAGCTGCAGCAGCAGCATCACAAGTGACAAAAGCCAGCCCTAACTGGAGAAGAGACAGTCACTTGGCACTTTGTATGTTGGCCAGTTCTTACCTTGACAGTGATTACACCCTTTCGTCCAACTTTTTTCATTGCATCAGAGATTATATTGCCAATTTCCTGATCTCCATTTGCTGATATCGTGGCAACCTGAAAGAGTAACACATTTCATCTCATTTCACAATGCAAGGTGCTTCCTCACGATAAAAAAATCAGAATAACCATTTGCAATTCTCACATTTCTGACAAGGCAGGGCAGCTGACTGCAGCACACTCACAGCACGAGCCAGGAACTCTTTCAGAAGGGCTCAGGCTCTTGGGCAGCTGCAGCTGCCAGATTCCCTGCACTGGGCTCACACCCAGGCCATCTCCATCTCCAGGCACAGGGACAAATAATCCAAGACCCCCAACACACCTGAACCTGAGCCTCCCCAGCAGATCTGCCACAGTACTCTGCCATCACCTCCATCCACAACAGAGCTTTGCTCCCATCAATTCTTCCCAAGTACACAAATTTATGTTTTAAGACCACATTTTGGAATGAAACTTGAAAATGAAAAAATCTGCCAATTTCTGAACTAGCTTCTAGAAGTGCAACTGAAGGCTGTTTCTGATGTATAAAGAAAAGTACCCAGTGTCAGATGCACAAAACCTAACTTCATTAAACCTGACCTCACAAAACTTCTTCTGAGAAACAGCTGCCTAAACTTGGGTTACATTTTATTGTGGTTTTTTTCTTACTTGTGCAATTTCTTCTGGTGTTGTAACAGGCTTCGACAGCTTCTTCAGTTCAGCTATGATGGCATCCACTGCCAGCATCACCCCTGAGCATGAACAGAGCATTTGTGAGTAGACAAAACAAGGTACAGAGCACAGGAAACACAAACCAAGCACCCACCCATCACAACAAACGGGTTTCCTTTCAAACAAAAGTCCACACTGCAAAAATGCATTGTTTGCATGTTCAAAACCAAATAGTTCTTGTTCCATACTGTCATTTGGATATGTAGTGACAGGTTTTTAGAAATTGGTGTGACATACTGTCATGATCGAGATTTGCCACATTTGGCTATTGTATTAATTAAATACAGAAATGGCTTTAACTGGAGTTCACTTACAACAAATTAAGTAAGTTAAATGCATGTATAATAGTAAAATAGTAAAATGATTAGAAAAATTAATGATTGTTCAGAGTCTGCAGTGTAAGAAAAAAACCTGTGTTCTCTAAACATCACTTTGTATAATCCTTTATGGTGGCTCTTCAAATAGAAAGCAAATCAAATTTAGGATATGAAAAATAAAAGACAGCAATCAAATATTAAAAACAACAGAAAAAAGTTACCCCTCCTGATTTCTACTGGATTGGCTCCTTTGCTGATCTTCTCAAAGCCTTCCTTGGCAATGGCACGTGCAAGGACTGTAGCAGTAGTGGTACCATCTCCTGCTTCTTCGTTGGTGTTGTTGGCAACGTCCTGAACTAACTTGGCTCCAATGTTTTTGTATTTGTCTTTCAAGTCAATTGCCTTTGCTACTGTCACACCATCTTTTGTCACTTTGGGACTTCCCCAGCTTTGTTCAATAATAACTGTTCTTCCCTAGAGGAACAAAGAACAAATTTTAAACCCAAGCCAACCCACAGCATGTTACTCTCAAGAGCTCAACTGAAAATGAAGTACCTTTTGAACAGCCACAGCTGAACACCTTACACAGGGCGTTCAGCTGGGACTTCTCAAGCACACACTTTCTTACCAAGGTTCTCCAAAACTGGAAAAATGGCTCAAAAGCTTTATGCTTTCACAGAATGAGGCTTCATTCTTCACCCATAAAGCTTAATACCACAGTCTGCAACTAAGTAAGACTGACCTTAGAGAAAAAATTGAAGAGATTCCCTCTAATGCTAATATTTTACCCCAAAATTAAAATTTAGCAACTCAAAGAACTAAATTTCCAAAATTTTCATCAGATCACAATAAAACTTCTTCGTGATTGAAAAAGAAGTAATACAAAGCTCAATTTGTTGTATGTCCTGGAAGCAAAAAAAAAAAAAAAAAGACTTGCAAATCTCATTAGTGATTAGCAAAAAGAACTGACAATATTTCACACGTGCTAATGTGTTACAGTAATTTCTCAAACACTGCAAGTTATCAAGCTGTTCTCATCTTCGTTTGCACTTGGATCCCACTGAAAAGCTGGGCTATTCTATCCAACAGACACAGCTAACATGGGAAACTCTGAACCATACAGGGAACACAAGGCAAACGCACCTGCACGAGGAGATTGCTTGTTCAGATGAATGCAACAGCCAATAGCTGCCCCGAGCAATCATGTTCCAGTTTGAGCTGGAGGCAGCAGAAACACAAGGAGCAACCTCTGCTCCACTGCTGCCCTGAAACTCCTCTACTATCCCGACAGCTGGAGCTGCTGGAAGAGGGAAGGGAGAGCAACTGGCCCACCTCAGCACTGTCTCTCCCAGGCGGCCCTGCACAAGTCCCCTCACCCGCTCTCTCAGGTCCCACTCGAGCTGTGCTGGCTCCTGCCAGGGCTCTCCCAGCCCCGGGTGCGGATCACCCAGGCGAGCCAGGCAAGGATTCCCATGCAGCACCCAGCGCTGTGGTGCCCTGTGCCCCTCCCCTGCTCAGAGCCTGCACACATCTGCCTCAATGACTGAGCCAGCTCTGGCTGCCTGCCAGGCACCAGGCCACGCTGCTCCTGAAGCACAGCCACCGCAGGAGCTACAGGGAAAGGTTACGCTTCAGGTACTCAGGTCGAACCTGGGCAAGAGCTTATGGAAACTTACCTCTGTGTCATGCAGTAGTTACTGCAAAACAATGCATTCCCTGCTTCTGTCTTATTTGACCTTCTAAATAGAAAAGTGACTCAAGAATAAGAAAACTCCTCTCTGAAGAAGCCTGTGATGAGTATGTTCTTCATATAGTGTATCCCAGCATGCTCAATTTTATTTTGTATTTTAATGTGGTATTATTCCAAATGTTTGGTTTGCAACTCTGAGAAGAGGGGCACAACAAAACCTACCTATAACAAATCACATGAAAGGACTTGCTCTCAGCAAAAACACCAGTCTGTGTTCCTGAAGAAGGGAACAAACAACCACCAGTAACTGCACATGTGTTTAGAATGGTCCTGAATATTGAGAAGCTGAGCTCCCACATAAACCAGTTCAGTTCAACATGCTGCAGCAGTACCAAAAGATTGTGTGAGACTGCAAACTGGGTTCCTTAAAATGCAGAACAGTGCCAAAGCAAGTTTCCTCACCAGACTGATGTTTCTTAAAAATGCCAGATGCAGGACCAGGCACTGCAGAACAAACCCTCCACTTTTACAAATACGTGGAGAACAGCATAACAAACAAAAACCCCCTAAGGTTACATGAAATTGCATCAGCAACTGCCCTTTAGCCAGTGGATTAGAATCATGCTTGGGCATTCACAAAGTAGCCTGATCCAAAAAAACAAGAGTTAAATTAACTGGCTACACTTAAACTTTGTTCCTCTATGGAAGTAACCACAGCTTGCTGGCATAGTTGTTCCTTAACCTTCATCTGCTCAACTTACAGCATTTTTGCCTTTGAATAAAGGCAATAGAGCACAAAAAACGTTCAGGAAATACATAAATTAATGTTACAGAGACCAAGCAGCCCTCAGAAGAACAGGCATGCACATGCTATTACAGGGAACAGATATTCACATGAGCCCCAAGAAAATCACTGTCCCTTCCTCAAAAAGAGGAATCTCATTTCAAGCCCTACTGCACATTGCATGACTATGCAGAATACCACAGCTGGTTTTCCAAGAGACCCAGACCTCCCTTAGAGGACAGAATAGAGCATAACACAATTGAATGCCACTACCACGGAGTTTCACTTAGGCCGGTAGCATTTACCAGCCAATTGAAAACTCAGCATGACACTTTGGATGTTTTTTACCTCGTTAATACTAAAAGGTAAGGTGATAAAAAACTTTAATTTGAAAAAACAAATTAACAAAACAAACACAATAAAAAAACCCCAGCAGACCCACCCCCGCGCTAATTAACGTACACCCATGATACAACAGTTACATTGTCTACTACCACTATACACATCTGCTTAACCTTTAAACTGTTTAAACGAATATGTGTGCCTTTCACAGGGATCCAAGAAATTTTACTTTGTTACTATGAAAAGCACGTGCACTACTGTCAGGCTTCTGGTGACAAACGTGAGACTACAGCTGCTTAGAGGAGCCTGTCCATGCCCCATCCCTTTGCACTGCAGTTCTGCAAATGCAATCATGCAGCTTCACCGAGAGAAACCCAACAACTGTTCTCTGCTACAGTATTTTCAGCCACGTCTGCGCAAACATAAAGGCCAAATCTTCCATTACCTTTGGCCCCATGGTGACAGCTACAGCATCTGCTAAAAGATCTACTCCTTGTAGCATGAGAGCTCTCGCGTCTGCTCCGAACTTCACATCTTTTGCGTAGGCTCGTGTTAGATGGGGGGCGAGTGCTCTGGACACTGGTCTTATCTGACGGAGTACTGTAGATAAACGGAGCATGTCTAAAATATTAAAACAAACGTAGAGAAAAAGAAAAGCATTATGGCTTTGCACAGCTACTTCTATAGAAAAACAGGGGAAACAGATTCAGGAAATAAAGCAAGCATGACGAATCTTTAGTTTTTCGACTGGCTGAAATCAAGACACGCAAGCAACTCTAAGCACCGGGGCTGGGTATCCCCCGATCCTCACGCTGAGATCCGCGCGGCAGCAGCTCCTCCCTGCGCGGCCTCAAGCACGTCCGAGCTCCTCCCGCCGAGCCTTCCCCAGGAGCGGGGCAGGACACGGCGAGAGCACGGCGGAGCGCCCGCGGCTCCATGTGCTCAGCGCGGGGGCCGCGCCCGCCCGGGGCTGCAGCAGCGGGGCCTTGCCGGGGGAGCTCGGGGAAGGCTCCCACACCCCCCCCTACGCCATCAAGGGCAGAGAGGAGAGAGGCACGGCCGCGGCCGCCGCCCTGGGCCCGCCGGAGCCCCCACGCCGGGCCCGGCCCCGCGGCCACATGGCCGCTACACCAGGACACGCGCAGCAAGGTCAGCGCCGCCCGCCCCCCGCCGCCAC
>VWPU01022235.1:0-23411 GCA_013398955.1 Callaeas wilsoni | reverse complement strand
CCCGCCCGCCGCCGCCGAGCCGCCGCCGCCGCTGCCCCTCTTCGCCCAGCCGCCCTGCTCCACCTGCCCGCTCGGCTTCAGGGTGGACCCCTTCACCGACTACGGCTCGTCCCTCACGGTCTCCCTGCCCGCCGCCCTCCAGCCGCACCAGCCCTTCCAGATCATTGTCCGCTACACCACGGCCGACGGCCCCGCCGTGAGTACCGGGCGGGGGTTGGTAACGTAAGAAACCTGGTCCCGGGGCGGCTGGCAGAGCCCTCCCGTGCCGCCCGCGCCTGTCGCACATCTTTGCTCCTGTTCTAAGTGACCGTCGGGGAAGCGCCCCGGCCCCTCAGCAGAGGTGGCGGGAGGTATCTCACTGCCAGCCCCTCCGGTCCTGTCCCTGGCCCCATCCCCTGGCAGCGCCAACCCGCTGGGCAGCAGCATCTGTGCCCTGCCCGCAGGGGCTCTCGGCACTGCCAGCCCCGCGGTCCCCCGCCGCACTCAGCAGCAGTGCTCATACCGACCCAGCCGCTCTCCCTCCTGTCTTCCCCCGTCGCGTGGACCCCAGGGCTATTCATTCCCCATCACGATAGTAATTTAAAAGCTTTTCATTCTTTAACGGCATTGCAGTTGTTGGCGAGGAGAGTGAAAATTTGAAAACTCCTGCCTCGACTCAGTCCTTCAGGAATAATTATGTCATCCACAATGCAGGAGTTTCCCTGGGGGTTTTGCCAGCTGCTAACAAAATGAGGCCTTACTCACGTAGGCTGGTGTTCCAATGAGCCATGGTTAGGAGCTTTGAGAAGAACAGGTGTGATTCCACATGTTCTTACAAGTTATCTGCTGAAAAAAGGGATCAGAAATGGCCCAAAACACTCCTTTGGCTGTGGTCATGGAGATGCTTCCGTGTCTATGGATTAGCTTTCTTCAGCAGTGAAACGCTTTGTAAATTCTGTCACTTCTTTTAAACCCCCGGTATTTAGAAGAACTTTATTCCCAGCCTTTTAGATGCTGCCTGTCAGATCTTGTGTTTTTAAGAAGTTATGACAGGGAAAATATGAATTTCCCACTGGAACATCAGTTCTTTTTTTACTGTACCGTCTGTTCAGGTTGAAAATTAAACTGAGGTAATTTTCATCATGTGATTCATGAATCTATTTGCAAAAGAAATGTTTTTTTAAATGAGTCTTGCAACTTTGTTGCCTCTATCTTGCCTATAGGAATTGACTCTCAGCCCTCTGATTTGGTGTTGCTGTTGCACTAGTCAAAACCAGTAAATGTGTGGATCTATTTGACATTTATAATGTATTTAACAAGAGCAGGAATTTAACATAAAAGCTTCTTGCAAAACAACCCACAGGAAGTAAATAGTAGGCCTTTCCTCGTGATAGGAAAGTGTTGTTGATTAGAATGAGTTTGCTGGATGTTTCTCTGTCTAATTTTAATACTACATGGAAGATCACAAAAGTAATTTCATCCTTGCAATGATCTGGGTAGTCTTAATACATTGGCTCACTTGGAATAGTGAGTTCCACATGAAGATTTTTATTGACAGAAGTTTCCTGTGGCCATATGGTGATTTTTTAATGTTCTAATCCTTCCCTAAAAGTGCAAAAATGAAGTAAGATTCTGGCACTTTTAAAGTTCAGATCCACTTGGATATTGTTCCTTTTCACCTCTGGAATTCCTGGCTTTACTATTTCCTTGTACAATTCTCTGCCATGTAGCTCACAGTGTGTTCAGAAGTTTCCGTTCATTATTTTTTTCCCAGATTTATGAAGAAACCTCTTTCTTTTGTCCCCTCTCTGCCTTGTTTATGGTGAGAAGGCTTTAAAGCTAATTTGGCATTGCTGTGTGCTCTGTAATCGTTCTCAGTCTGGCTGAGCCACACCTCCCAAAGTACACGATAACGTGCTTTCCTCCTCTTGAACAAATTGTTTTATTTTAGGCTGGCCTGTGCTTTCCCCTGGGTTTTGCCAGCCCTGTTGCCAAAGGGGCAGCCTGTCCTGGTGAGTCTATGGAGAAATGATCTCAGTATGATTGGAATACTGATCTGGCTTTGGGAGTGTGAAAACCACTGGAAGGTTCAAGGCACTGATTGATGTGATGTTCATTTAGTCTCACCTTATATTAATGTGTTGCCTCCTTGGCCTCACACGCAGTCCTGTGTGGATGCTGAGAGGACATTTCTTCCATTCCCTCTGTTGTTGTCTTGCTCCCCATGGATCAGAGGTGAACTACTTATTCTTCATCCTGCTTTTTGAAGTCTTTATTGTACCTTTAACAGTGTGTCCTGCTTCAGATGAAATGAAGCTGCAAGGACTCATGTCAAAATTATCGATGGTCACAGCATCGAGGACATGCACTGCCCATCCCAAGTGATACTGGAAAGCAGAAGCAGGCGTGCTCACTGACATAAACCCTACCATGTTTGCTCACTTACTGTTGTAGGTTTTGGCTGGCAAAATATTTGTCCTCGAGTAGCACCTGTTGTAGCCCTTCATGTTCAGCATGCTGAACTATTTTGTTTGGATCCAAAGTGGTTTGGTGCTATTGTAGTGCTCTCTGTCATTGCTGGTTTTTGGCCAAGTACTGCACTTTAACAGAGATGAGTAGCCCATATGTGTATAAGGATCAACTGATTTATACTCATGTCTTGTAAATATTCTGGCAGTCCCTTTTCTCTGTCAGTGAGGCACAACTTTACAGTGTTAGACCTCTCTCTTCTGAAAGGTCTGTTTTCTTTGGCCATTCTAGGAATATATTCTCCTTAGGTCAGGGTTTATTTTCTGTGGGACCTTTAGCATACTTGTGGGACCTATAAAACAGTAAATGCATGTTACAGTGCAGTGTGAATGTGTTGGCAGTAAGATCAGCAGCAGAGATAGTAGTGTGTTTAAAATTGGAAACCTGTTGTCTTGATATAGTTGCTTTGAGCCATCTGGACATGTTATTTGACTGTCCCATTATTTCTCATGTGGAGGAAGAAGCCAAGATCTTTGGTTGTTTGATGGACATTGAGAGACAGCTGAGAGATTAAATCTGCCTTTCACAGAGCATTCCAGCTCCCTGTGCTGTTAGGAAACCATATGCTCAGTACATCACCAGTTTCCATCAGAGGCAAGACTGTCACAATCATTGTGTGTCTCTTCTGGTGTGGGCTGAAGGCACACACTGATCAGTTGTGTCAGGGACAGTAGTCCTGCTCTTCCTCCCCTTCTCCCTCGTCCCTTACTTCTTGGTAATGCTCTTGTGTGATATTTTCTTTTTTCCTTCCCTAGAGAGAAAAATCTACACCTATCTATTGCTCACTGTGTCATTCCTCTGATTTGGCAGTGCACGTCTTAACACCAGTGCTATTTTCTTTCCTTAAATGCAAATACTGCTCTGGGTTCTGGTACAAAAAATTACAACATTTCCTCATCTTCAGGATTTAGCAGAAAGGACAGCCCTCTTTGCAGTGCTACAAACTTCCCTGTAATTCCTTAGATTTGTCTTGATTGCTCAGTCCCCATAGAATGTCTTTCTGCCCAGGTGTGCCTTGTTCCTGTCACATGCTCTGCATCTCAGGTGTTTTGTTTACTTTGTCATCAGATAGAGCAGCTTGTTTGCCTAGAACAGAAGCTGTGGCTTTGCAGCTCTTCCTGCGACCTTCATCAATAATGCATGTAGAAACATGGAGAGGTTTAAAATTAAAAGAGGCTTAGCTAATTGCCTTTGTCATTTGCCAGATTTGGGCAAAAGATTATGATCTAAGTGAATAAAAATTATACTTTTGGCAGGTGCCTTATAAAGTGTGAGCTTCTTTGCAGTACGTGCGCAGGGGAAAGCCTGGGCTGCCCAAAGCCTTTGTTCAGCAGAGGAATCATGCAGCAGGTCTTTCTCATTGCGGTGCACCACAGAACAGCTTTAATGTGTGAAACAGCTTTCCTGTATACATGAAAAGCTAGATAAAAATGAAGAGCATGATGATGATGTCACGTTTATTTCCCAAGGGGAAGTGCAGGAGGGATTTGGATGTGGGGTAGATGATACAGCCTCAAATACTACTCTGTCCCTATGCTCCACCGCCCGCCCCAGCAGCACCCTGTGCCTCACACTCCTTTCTGGGATGCTGCTTATACCCATTTTCCCCAGCTCATAGCCCTGCCTCTGTCCAGCAGCATAGCCTGGTCTATTTATATTACAGATCTATTTATATTGTTTCAGGATAACTTTCATCATTGTTCCAAGCGCGTCTGGAAAGAGAGACAGAGGCTTGCCATGTAGCTGCAGACACTAGAAAACAGGGGAAAAAAATACTTCATCCTCTGCAAATGTTTTCCCTCTTGGCTTGTGGGGCTGATGCTTCACTTAACTTCAACCAAATGTCAAATAAAGCAGGACTGGTTAAAAAGAAGTTGTCCTTAATTTATGGAGTTTCTTGTAAACAAGAATCAACTCTTGGTTCCCCTTCCCTTCCTGCTTATGTTTTCCTCCTGCACTGCTCAGGGAGAACTTCCCCTTATCTCTCTGCTGTAAAGACATCGTCTGTCAGCCCTTTTTCCTTCCTACTCAAGTGTTGCAACTTAGGTGTGGTGGTCCCTTATCTCTGCTTTCTTTGTTAGCCTCTTCTGTCTCTCTAAAAGCAAAGGAAACAATGTTTTGAAGATGAGTCTCTTCAGCAGGGCCAACGATACAGATTGGAAGTCAGACTTTGTGATACAAGCACAAGGCCACTAATCAGAGGAGTGTTTTTAGAAGGCATTGGGGCAGATCTTTGTAATTTAGTTTCTGAGCCTCTTCTCTGGATTGTTAGAAAGCTACTACCCTACATTAAAATACAGCACTTTCTTTTTTTTTGTAAGTGTGTGTTCTGGGTGGAAGTTAGTCGTTATTAGCGTTTAATGAGACATATGTCCCCAAATGCCTTCTGGAACAGCTGTCTCCAGTTCCATAACGTGGCATTGCAGAAATGATATTCATTGCTGTGAAATGCAGATATCCATGAGAAATGTAATGGAAATCTGTAGCTATGTAGGTGGCCCTGGGCTGTGACCCAGGGCTGTGGGCAGTGCTACGCTGAAATGCAGCACATGGATGTGAACAGACAAGGCTCCTCAGAAGTCCTGCTTTAAGCTTGTTTCTGGCCCTACAGGCTTGAAATAGAAGAGGGTAATCTTTAAACAAATTTAAAGAGATTAATTTTACTTCTTGATAAAGGTTTTTAATTTTGTAATGCTCCCACATAAAAAAACCCAAACATTTGCCAGTGAAAGTGGGAGACTCCATGGGAATAACTGAAAGCTGCTGACTGTTTCCTGTCCTTACCTTTCACTGATCTCTGGGAATGCTGCTGCAGTGGATGATTTGGGAGAGGAGCACACTGGCATCTGAGGAAAAAGGTCTAAAGCAAGGGAAGATGATGTCAAAAAGTAACCTTACAGGACAGAAGGAGAGAGAGAAGTTAACTAGGAGAGAGAGTTGTAATATGTTGTTAAAACGTGAGCAGACTTAGTACCCAGACTTTTCTTCCGTGTTTCGTTGCTTTTCCTTGAGGACCAGAACTGAACTAGTGTTTGCACTAACTGCTGTTCCCTGATCTCAGATTTATTGGTTGCTTTGATCTAAGAATTCAGCAGACTCAGAAGTTTTATTCCTTGTGTTTGACTGTTTCCAAGACTTCCAGTGGTTCCAGTTTTATTGCAAATTTCACAATATTTGATATTTTCCATCAAAGTTCAGCTCCAGAGTTCTAGGATTACAAGAAAATCCTTATTTAAAATTGCTCCTACGCTTCAAAGTTGGAGGCAGGGAGCATGTGAAAGCACAAATGTTTGAAACAGAAAAAACAAAAGGCAAATAATTGGACTTTTTCTTGTTATTCTTAATCTGTTCAAATTATTTGCTGAGGGTCTGACTTTTGATTTATTTGCTGTTTGGTACTGAAAATTGACGTGCTCAGTAGTGTGTTTTGTTGGCTTTTCTTTTGTGACCACCCAGAATCTCCTTATCCATTCTGTGAAAAGGGGCCTCCAGTGTCCTTGACCAGATGTTTCTTGCATATACCGACTTTTTTGCATAGTGTCAAAATGTTTGATGCTTCAGCCAGGAGGGCAGTGTCAGGGTCACAGATAATGTTGTGTACACTGTTCAGCTTCAGGGATTTTCGATTTGTGGATTTGGGTTTGTTTTGGGTTGGATTTTTTTCTTTTCAGCTTCTGTTACCTGACCCCTTCTATTCCTGTTCATATTGAGTTATAAACATGGAGATATCCAGATTACTCCCTCTGAGAAAAGGGTTGTGTGGATGTTTGTTAGGGACTTGTTATTAACCAAGCAAACTGCTACAACAGAAATAGTGAGTGTCTGGAAGTCGCTATGTTATGTGTCACCACTCAGTGTCCAGACAGTAAGAAATTTTTCTGAGCATTCCCAGCAAATAAATTGGAGTAGAAAGATGTATTGTTAGAGATGGAAAGGTGCCCTATGCCAGGTATTCATCTGGAGAGCTAAACTGCTGAGGTGGTGCTTCTCCCCCACGATCCTCTTGATCTCACATTTTGTTTTTGGCAGTTCATCCTTGTGATGTTGTCCCTTTCCCTCACCTCTTCTTCCTGTCGTGTTTCAACAGATCTGGTGGCTGGATCCAGAGCTGACATACGGCAATGCCAAGCCCTTTGTCTTCACACAGGGACACTCGGTGTGTAACCGCTCCTTCTTCCCCTGCTTTGACACCCCTGCAGTGAAATGCACCTACTCAGCTACTGTCAAGGTAAGGGATGGCTGTGAATGGTTCATGGAGCTCTTAGTTGCTGTTAACCTGTGAGAGCACAGTTACATCATGTCTGTACACCTGCTAAAAATATTGTCATTCAGTGTTATAAAGAATGCTGGATTCTTCAGGTCCAATTCTGGTTCTTGGGCCAGAATCAGGGTAGTGCCACAAAGGTTACTCTGTTGCCTGCCACGCTTGGGTGTTGCTTTCCTCATACTCAGTGCGGAAAGGGTAATTGTGAAATGAAAATACGAGAGAATTTGGCTGGTCCCTTCCAGTAGTGGTTATTGATGATAATACTCAACTGTATTGTACCAATTTTTGAAAGAAAGAAACTGAAGTCTTTTGAAATCAGCATCAAATCATGTTGCATATGTATAGATGAAATAATTTAATATGTGGGTGCTTTTGGGGCAGCTGGTGTATAGGAGGAGTAATATTTTTGGTCGGTATGTTTTCATGGATTGGGCAGATTGCGGTATAAAAACCTCACAGAGATCCTACATTTTGTGTTATGTAGATGATTGTTTTTAATGTACATCACCAGGCACAGATGAAAACGAACCAGAGATCTGTGGTTCAGTCATTCATCTGTGATTATCTGGTGAGTTGATGTGTCTGATGTTGGTCTTCCAGGCTCCAGCAGGCATACAGGTGTTGATGAGTGCCACCCAAAGCTCCTACCTAGAAGAGGAAGGTGTATATCAATTTTACATGGAATATCCAGTTCCTGCCTACCTAGTGGCCCTGGTGGCAGGAGACCTCATACATGCAGATATAGGTCCAAGGTAATATTTGCACTAAGTTCATCTTGCATTTTATGTCTCTGTACAGTGCTTCATACTGTAAAGTAGCAAAGATGTTGAGTCATTGATAAGGGAACAGTAGGTTCGTGAACTGTGAGCATGGAGAGAGTTTGAAGTGTAGCTGGGTGTAAAGAAATTCATGGCACTGCACTGGCAAAGATATGTTCCTCTTTCACAAATGTTGTTTACTGTCCCCTGAAGTCATTACAGCAGTTTTCTCGTTGCCTTGTTGAAGAGATTTTTGGTAGCCTCTTGCCATGTTCCATGGAGCATTAGCCTAGGAAGGCCCGGGTCTGATGGGAGGTCTCCTTGCTCTATTACCATACATGGAAGTGTGGTGAACAGTCAGGCTATTTTTTCTAAGAGATAATTCAGTTTGCTGAAGTATCACCTGATGTTTTCTGTTTTCTGACAGGAGCAGAGTGTGGGCAGAGCCTTGCCTGCTGCCAACAGCCATCAGCAAGCTTTCTGGCATTGTTGAACGCTGGTTGACTGCTGCAGAGAGTCTGTATGGCCCCTATATATGGGGAAGGTGAGTTTAATCAGTCTCCTGGGAATGTGCCATGGGAACAAAATAAAACAGTATTGAGAAATGATCATGCTTTCTCCCTATAGCAGGGCAAAGTAGCGTTTCAACTGGCAGCATTGTAGTAGTTGAAAACAGGCTCTGGAGTTTTGTCTCCACAAGTGGCAGGGAGGACCATGGAGGCATGGAGGTGTTTTAGCTGGTTTGCAGGGCAGAACTGGAGGTTTCTAAACAGTGGACCTTTCCTGAGGAATGAGAGTTTTTCATGCTACAGTGTTTTGTGATGTAAGTCCAGCACTGGGCCAGACACCATTTAAAATGTATGGTTGTTTTATTTATCTCATTTATTTCTGCATGTATTGTGGCATGCCTGAGAATACCGAAAATCTCAGACTCATTGAGAGTCCAAGTCCCCCAAACCAACATTAATAGTTCTTAAATAGCTTGACTATTTATTAAAAAAGAGTGGTTTTGAGAGAATACTTTCATTCTTTGGATGGGAGAAAATGTTTACAAAGGTTTCCTCTATTTCTTTGCTAAAGGTAAGCAGGAAGATCATCTTGTTGTTGACTTATAAAATATTGCTTGGAATAATCTGAGAACATGGCCCAGTGTGCCAGTGCTGATCACTGGTAAAGAAATTTAGAAAACAAAACAAATATTTCTGTTGTGTTCTGAAGCAGACAGATGAAAGTTATTTTGCTGACACTGCATGTGTAGGAAATCAATTCATTCATTGACAGCTTCCTAGCCTCTCTCTCTCCTGGGAGCCTCTGGGAACTCAACAGCTTGTTACACTACTCTATATACTGTAAACAGTTTTTCTGGCTCCCAGATACACAACTTGTGATGAGTTTGTGCGTGTGAAGGGAGCACAATGCTTCCGAGATGTGCTGCACCTGCTGCACATCAAAAGACTGTCAAGTGTTTACATCCAAACATAAGCAGGTCCTTTGCCAACAAAATAAATTCAGTGATCCTCTGGTCAGAAGAATTAGGCACCACTGGTCTAGAAAGTTTGTTCCTGAAGTCACAAGAAGGTCTCAGAAGAGCCTTCCCTAAAGAAAGAAAAATGTCACCGTGTGTCTTCTGAAACAAGAAAATGTTCCTGTGTGTCTTCTAGCTGCAAGTTACTCATCTCATTTCTCCTTTCTTCTTTTTTCTCTCCCTAATTTTAGATATGACATCGTTTTTCTTCCTCCATCCTTCCCTATTGTTGCCATGGAAAACCCATGCTTGACCTTCATCATCTCTTCCATTCTGGAGAGCGATGAGTTTTTGATCATTGACGTCATTCATGAAGTTGCCCACAGCTGGTTTGGGAACGCGGTCACCAACGCCACGTGGGAGGAGATGTGGCTGAGCGAGGGCCTGGCCACCTACGCGCAGCGCCGGATCACCACCGAGACCTACGGTACAGCTGCAAAACTCCTCCTTGTGCTCCTTCTTACCATAACTCAGAGCTGGCTGCATGGAGTATTTGCCTTGGAAGCTCAAGGGAGCTGGTTTTCAGTTGGGTTTTGTTTTATTTCTGGAGCACACACCCACACACAGCCCCAAACTTTGTGTTGAACATCTTGCATACTTAGAGGTTGACGTTGTCTTGGCTTTGGTGGGCTCAATACCTGATATGGTACCAGGGGCTTTGAGTGAAGTGTGTTAGCACAGTGCTGTGAGGACTTGGAACTACTTTTGGGTACCAGGCAGGTGTTGATATGTCAGAGCAAGGTGAGCAGAGGATGCTTCAGGGAAAGATGGAAGAAATCTTATCACAGTTATTGTGAAGTAACTGTCCTCTGAACAAGTGTCCTTTTAATTCTGATCAGTAGCTACCTACTGTTAAAAAGAATTATGACAATAGCACTGAAAAAAAAGTACAGATTTATGTATCTGTCTGTTTATGTGCTGGAGGCTTCCTGCAGGATTGCCTTTCCTTTTGTCAGTGAATTTCACAGGCCACTTTTATGGTGCTGTCTTTAGAATATATATGTAGTAAATTACTCCTCTTGCTTTTAAGTTTAATTGGCTTTTTATTGAAGTGAATAATGGGACTGTATGCTTTTCTAGTTTGTCCTGTTATGTTCTTAAAAGCCACTTCCATGTGTTTTCTCAAGCATCCATTGTAAACAATCTTGGAAAAGTTCCTAGAAATCTTGGCAGCAAAGTGTTTAGAAGAAAGAATTTGTTTTTATTCATGTATATTGTTTTTGGACATGAACTGATGGTAATTTAAGTTGAGGCAAAAAAGTGCTTTGAGCATCTATGGAGATGTTACAATGCATATTATGTATCTTTGAAAGCTGTTTTTTGTTGAGTGATTCTCAGTGGGTAGTACTGTCCTAAGTCACATTATACATGGCAGTAATGTGAGTAGGTCAGAAGATAGCAATCTGTTCATCATCTTAGTCTGTCCATCCAACATAGAACAAAATCCTTGCTGATTTTGGTCTGTTCTCTAGCACTGGTTCTTTCGAGAAGCATTTGTTAGGAAACTAAAAAATGTCTTTCCCTGTGCCGTTCTTAAGTAAGCTCTTTCTCCGTTCTATTTTGTTTCTAAGACAAACCTCTGATCTAAGTCTTACAATTTCTGACATAATTTCTGGAATATCTTCTGTTGTTAGTAAAAAGGCATCTTTTAAATGATACTGTTTAGGGAAATTTGAGTCCGCTGACTACCACTCCTCTTGGATCTTGCTTAATTCTCCTCTCTGTAGCTTGAAGTAATTGCCATTAACACTAGCTATCCTAGTTCTTGCTTTCCCCTGGGAAGCATGTCCACTTCTTTCTCTGCTTGTACAGGTTCTCCTGTTTTCCAAATATATCCCTGTTCTTAATTCGCATTTGGCTATATAGGATTTGGGTGTTACATCGAGACTCTGAGGTTGTGCCTATGTAACAAACCTTATCTTCAGGCTAAAAACTTAGCAAAGAAAGCTAAAATGTTAATAGTTACGGATGTTAAATATCTTTCGAATCTGAAAATCCATTTTCTGCAGCTTCTAATGTCTGCAAGGGCGTAGGAAAGGCCTCTTGACTTGGCAGTGTAATACAGCTGGTTTGGTTTGAAAGCATGGAATACTCTACACTGCAGTTAGGGAGAAGAGAAAGAGTCGCTTACCCAGTCACAACTGTAAAATGTCCTGCTGAGGGGAAGGTGAAAAACTTATGGCAAAAACCAGGTAGGATGATAGATAAAGCTTAAAAAGGATACATGGGATCTATAATACAATAACCAAATCCAACCCTTTTCTCTTTTCACTCAAGAGGTGACATGTGCTTAGTAATATCCTTGACAGTGAGTATGGAATTGTGTCTACTATGCTACCAGTGACAGTATGTTTTTGTGGCACTTGATTGCTCCCTGAAAAGTACCTGTGCAATACTTTCTTCTGTGCTGCTCTCCTTATCTTGTAAGAGCTGATGAGATGATGTCAAGGATGTAAACTTCAGCATAGTTTTCATGCTGCTTTGTTTTTCGGTGCAGCCTGATGCATAATCAGAGTGAGGAAATACACAGGGTTAAGGTCTGACTTCCACTACTAATTACAAAGATGTTCTGCACTCAAGTTTCTCTGCCATTACATTACTGTGATTCTGTCTCACTGTTCTGTCTTTTGCACCTGCAGCAGCTTTTACTTTGTCCCTGTGCTAGTCCTGCACAGACCAGGTTTTGCTGATCATTTTCCCACAACTAACACATTGCTTTCTGGGGTAGGAGCTGCCTTCACATGTTTGGAGACCGCATTCCGCCTCGATGCTCTCCACAGACAGATGAAGCTCCTTGGAGAAGACAACCCGGTCAGCAAGCTTCAGGTTAAACTGGAGCCAGGTATTGCTTTTGGCTGAGGCTGCTCTACACAAAATTATACACATCTGTGTATAATTCCATGATGGAATATAGACAAAAAAACCCAACTAATATTTACATATTCTTTATGGAAAAAAAAAAAGAAAGAAAGAAAGACTGGTTTGTCATCCAGTCTAAAAATAAGTAAGGAAGCTTGGCTTTCAAGCTTTTTTCAAAGTTGGATAACTCATCTTTGTAGATATTGGTTTGTGTAAGAACAGAACAGACTTACTGAGTAGAAAGAATGTGAAAAACTGCCTCGAAAGCTGTGTGGGTTTGAATTCTGGATGTGTGAAAGAAAGTATTTTATAATGGAAATATTTGGAAACATCATATAAAATCCTCTCCTATTAAATGTTCCTCTCTTCATGTGTTCATGTAAGAACTATGTATGTATGTATTTAGCATGAAGATAAACAGGTACTTGCTCCAGCTGAGCTGTGCAGAGGTCACTTGGTTATTCCCTGAGCCAGATGCATGACTGCACTCCAGACTTGGCTGTCTCCTTCACTGATAGTTCTCTGGTTCTGTGGTCACAGCTGGGTGGGTGAAGCCATCTTCAATCTAGATCATATTGAAAACAACCTAAAATACAAGTGGAGATGATATTGGAGTCGAATGGAAAAGCATGTGTTGGAAGCCTCAAAAAAAGAAGCAAGTGGTGATTGCCTTATATTGATATCTTTGAAAATTTGTGATATGGTGATTCCCAGAACCTGGCACTGAAAAAAGAAAAAAGGATTTGTTTTCAAGTTCCAGATCTGTTTTCAGTGACCTCTACTTTGAAGTGACTTGTTCCATTGGGAATTACTACTTAGCTTACAATGATTGATTTTAAAAAAAAAAATTATTTTTCAGGCTGTGTCTTTGGACTGCATCTATTTAATTTACTGCAGTAATTTAAATGTACTGAGAACAGCTTGGATTTTTTAAAGTCACTATGTCTCACCTTGGTGATCTGTAAGGTGTCTGTATAACTCAGAAGGGCTGGAAATCACTCTCCTCATTAGTTTTTTATAATGTGGTCTTCTCCTTTCAGGTGTAAATCCCAGTAATTTAATGAACCTCTTTACCTATGAGAAAGGCTACTGCTTTGTTTACTACCTGTCCCAGCTCTGTGGCGACCCCAGACACTTTGACTCCTTCCTTAGAGTGAGTGTAAATACGTGTTTTCTTGAGATTTAGAGCGGATTTTTTGTTGTTGTTGTCTGGGTGTTTTTCCCCCCAGATTTTGTCACTGTGGCTAACTGTTAAGGGTAAAGTTGAATACAAGTGTGTCAGAGATGGAGGAATGTTGTCAGCCTGTCTGTCAACCTACATGAATCTTTCTACAAGATTTCTGAGATTCTGAGCTTATGAGGTGCTACATACAGAGTAGTAGTATATTTTTGTTATCTCTTGTTCTGTGCTCCAAGTAATTAGAATGCTGTTCCAGTATAGATTGCCTGTGACTTGATTCACTACTGAGAAGTGTTACCCTGGGGTTTTTTAACCAGGGTGACAAAGGGTACGAGTTACTATTGGGGCAGGTTGGTGCCTGGAACCACACTTGCAAAACCAATAGAAAATTGTCAGCTACTGCCTTGTTTTGGAAAAGGAAAAAGAAATTATACTCAGCTGTCAATGTATTTGCAGCTACTCTTTTTTTGTTTGTTGTGGTGCTTCTTTAATTATCTGGGTGAGGAGGAAGAATATTTTTCTTCTTTTTTTTTTTTAAACCTTCAAATACTTGTTCTTACTCTTATGTTTGTATTTCTTTGTTGTTGTTGTGGCATGCAGTGGTTCTGCATCAAAAGGAAGCTGTCTTGCTCCTAATCATAATTTGAACCTTTTACTATTTTAGGCCTACATTGAGAAGTATAAATTTACCAGTGTTGTGGCTCAAGATCTTCTGGATTCCTTCCTGAATTTTTTTCCAGAGCTGAAAGAGCAATGTGTTGAGAGCAAAGCAGGTAGGAGATATACTTAGTTAACTGTAAACACTGTAGAAAACCTGGATGATAAATTTTATGCTTGGCTTGGAGGATACACAGGGAAATGCTAAGGCAAACAAAATAGTTCGGCAACAACCAGGTGTTCTTGATGGAATTTGTGGTTAGTGCCTCTCTGTTGGGGGATGAGAACCTCTGAAATTGTTGACAAATTTGGCATTAATTAGCTGAGTGTCCCTTGGTTAACTGTCTCATTAACTCACCTTTCACTCTGCAGACGGAATGATCAGTGTTTGTGAAATTTACACATGTTTAAATGCAGGAAAACTGTGAACACACTTTGAAATTTCATGTATTTTAATAACAGAAAACATGCTTTGAGAACTGTAACTTTCCCAAGATCCTACCCATACATGTAAAATCTCTTCCAGAATGTTTCGCTCTCCCTTACACTCCCTATTTATAGCTCTTGGTGGATTTGTGGAAAGTCTGTGGCCTACCAGGTGCTTATTATCTCACTTGCTTAAAGAAATGAGACTCATGCTATCCTGCCACATGTCCTTCCCTGCAAGTAGCTGTTGAGCCCATTGGTCAGTTTAAACCAGACCGGCAGAGTACAGCTCTGAAGGATTCTGGGTGCCTACAGGCTTTGTGGAGAGGAAGCTGCCTGTGGAGAGGTGTAGATGAGTGAGTTTACTGTGGGAAAAGCTGCAGCATGAGCTCAGCAGCTCTGCATTTTACTTGGCCCACTGGTTGGCTAATGAGTTAACCACAGCATTTGCTAATTTTTGCCTGGCTAATATTCAGGGGATGCAGAAGATAGGAATCGTAGTGTAGATGGTGTGGAACAGGAAGTACGGCCAAGGGTTAGGAAAGTATTGAGGTGGTAAAAGGTCAAGAGGAAGAGCTCTGCTGGAAAGCAGTCTCTGCTGCTTGTGAAGAAACTTTGTTTTTTGTTATTAGTTGCATAAATAAGTTGCTTGGGTTTAGTGGTGGTAGGAGAAGTTTAGTCAGCCCTCTCACCTCCTTTTTTTTTAAATAAAGTGGGTTTTCTCCATATTCGTCAGTCTTCCTCAAAATTCTGAGAAGGAAATGCAGGCACACAAATATTAGAGCATAGTTTGAATGTAGGTACTTGTCAGCCTGGCTGCCTTAAGAGCATGTGTGTTTCTTGTACTTACTGTACTGTTGAGCTCTAGAAAACTCACGGTGAGGTTTGGAGAGGGAGCACTCTTCCAGGTGTCCCATAGGCTATCCCAATGAGGCTGCTAAGATTGTTGTGTCACTGTAACTATTGGTTGCTGTTGTTAGAACCTCTCTTAACTATGCTAGGAGCAGTCCTGAACTTTGAGGCAGCCAAGCCACCTGCAGAGATCCCTGCTCCACATTTTTGGTTCTCCTCATTCCAGGACTGGAGTTTGAACGTTGGCTCAATGCTACAGGACCTCCGTTAGCTGAGCCAGACTTATCTCAGGGATCCAGTCTGACCAGACCAGTGGAGACACTCTTCAAACTCTGGACCACAGAGCCTCTGGACTCTGTTGCTGCTGCCAGCAGTGTTGACCTCACTAAATGGAGAACGTTCCAAACTGTGCTTTTCCTGGACAGATTGTTGGATGGATCACCACTGCCACATGGTGAGTACTCTAACCAGGATAGTAGAAAATTACCCCTGGAATAACTGATTGAATTCCAAAGATCCCTGCCTCTGGTTGACATTACAGTTCACGTAAAGTCAGGTTGATGTCCCAGGCCATGGCAGAGGGATTGAAATAGGTGATCTTCAAAAGTCTTTTTCAGCCCAACCGATTCTATGATTCTGTGATTTTATGAATTGTTACCATCTGATGACCCTCAAAATTGACAAAATAGGTCATAGTTCTTTGTGTATGTGCTCTCTTCAGAGGTGATAAAAAAGCTCTCGGAATGTTACTCCTCTCAGCTGGACTCCATGAATGCAGAAATCCGTATCCGCTGGTTGCAGATTGTAGTCCGAAATGACTATTATCCAGACCTTTACAAAGTCCGTCGCTTCTTGGAAAACCAGGTACTAACTGCTGGATTAAAATCACTGCACCTCTCAGTGCATGAGACATGTGCATGAGACATGCGACGTGAAAGACCTTGGAACTTCTGCTTCCTGGCCAAGTGTAGCCCAGGTGTGTTGCAAAGGGGCTGAGCATGGCTCACCTGCTAGCGGTGGGGAGGAATGGGCAGATGTAATTTCAAATGCCTACAGATAATCTCTGCTTTTCTAGCCTGACTCAATACTCTTGTTCCAGCTCTGCCCCATGCATTTTTTGTATTGCTTTGTAGCAGTCCTGGCTTTTCCAGACTACAAGTTTTTGCACTACTAAGTCATGTGATTACTTGAATATTTACACTTCAAGCAAGGCTAGGGCTCATCGAGTTCTTTTCAGTAGTTATTATTGTGCAGGAGCAAAAGGTTAATGCATGTGTTCAGTGTGGCCTCTTCTATTTGGCCTTTTAAAAATAGTTCAGTTATTTGTGGAAGTAGCTCAGTCTCAGAGAGCAGATTTTTTTTATTACCATTCATAAAAATCCTTGCATCAAACTTAGAATAGACTCATCTGTCTTTTGAAGAAATGTGTTGCTTGTCCCCAGTCTGAAGTTACTCAGGGCTGTTGGAGTGTAGCTGTAGAAGAGCCGAACTTCTTGACTTTTATTGAAGTGTTTTTATCTTGTTTTCCTTTTTTGCAGATGTCTCGGATGTACACAATTCCACTTTACGAGGACCTTTGCACTGGCACCCTCAAGTCTTTTGCCTTAGAAATTTTTTACCAGACCCAAAACCAGCTGCACCCCAATTTGCGGAAAACGATCCAACAGATCTTATCCCAGGGCTTGAATCCACTTCCTGCCATAGACACTACAGCAGTCACTACAGACACACCAGCAATGGTGCTTGAGGACAAAGTCTCAGAGGCCACAAATGGTGCCATTTCACTCAGGGATGTCAACGTGTCTGCTTAGATCACCAGTTCATGCCAGCCACGAAGCTTGAAAATGAGGACAGGAACAGAGGAAGATACCACGCGTTGCCTCCTTTCCCTCAGCCTTGCAGCTGCAGTGTGTTGTAACTGGATTTCTCTCCCAAAACACAAAGCAAATGTGCCTTCAAGTATCCAGCGTGTGATACTGCCAGGTTTCAGAGATCTCCGCCAGCTGTGTGATGAATATTTTGATTCAGTTTTTACTGGGCAGGGACTCCTGGGCTATTGCTTCTCCATGGAAAGTGGATAGTTCCCTTTCCTGAGGCTCTTCTGGATGGTTTCTCTGGATTTGTTGTTTGGTGGGGGGGTGTTCTTTTTCTTTTTTTTCTTTTTTTTTGTCTGAGGCCACTGAGGCATGTCCTACTTGCTGTGTGTATGTTGCTGGGGAGTGTGTATGTGTCAAGCTGTCATTGTCCTAATATTTGGGCTAAAGTTCTGCAAAGGAGAGACTCAGGAATTGTTAGTGGCAGCAAACATGTTTTCATGTTATGCTCCTTCCTGTGACAGAGGTATTGTGATTTGGGAGGAAGGGGACTAATACTTAAATAAGAAACTAATTTTAAATAGCTCCTGTTCCCCCCTGCCCATAGGTGGCTAAATAATAATAATAATGCTCTTTATATATATAAAAAGATATATAAAAAAGAACAGGGAAACATTATGGTGGATTTGAAATCCTTCCGTAGTTAACCCTACTCTCAGTTTTCCCTTTGCACTTGATGGGACAAGCAATAAAGAAATGTGTAGGCTTGAATTTTCAAAAAAGTTATAATTAGGTTCCCAAATGCCATCACTTCTGGTACTAGCTGGATGCCTAAATCTTCTGAACTGTTTTGACAAGTCTAGCTGCAGCCTTTGCTAGTGTGTCAGGATGTGTGGCACATGCATCAGATGTACTCTCTGTGTCTTCTATTCTGTCCTTTGGAGAAATTAACAAGACCCGTAATTTTTTAAAGATCCCCAGCATATCTTGGCCTGTAAATCAATCATGAAAATATCCATGCTAAGATTTTACTGCCTTGAATAATGTTTGCCTGAATAACAGTTGCCCTGTCATACAATAGTCTGAGGAAAGCACCATCTTTCTTGATGTGAAACTTTTAAGTCCCACTTTACACGAGTCTGTTTTCTGACTTACGGTGGGAGTAAGGTGCCATTTCATTTCCCTGGTGAGCTGTTTCTCTGGATCACTGGCCAGCCATGCAGGATGGGAAGATGGACACTGTCTTCCCTCTGTGCTGTTTGTGCTCAGGAAGCCAAGGGCAAAGTGTCCTGGGGTATTGCAAAGTACAGGCGATGATTCTTAGACTCTGTGCCACAAACTTTTTAACATATGGGTACCCATGTGCTCTCTGTGAGCTCCCACAAGGCATCTCTGAGTTGATGCATCACCAGGATAGTATGAATAAAAGGCAAAACATTTGGAAGAGACTCAGCTAACAGATGTGTGAGAGAAATTGTTTTGTACTTAGGGCAAATTTTAGCCCTTCTATGGGGATCTGCATAGACAGGAAGAGGGGGAAATTTGGGAGGGTTTTTTTTTTCTTCACCAAAAGTATCTGTTTACACCCATGTGTGGATGGGGAGTTAGGTGCTGTTACTGAATCTGCATTTTCTGGCTTTAATTTAATTTGGACTTCACCATAGCCTTAGCCCGGGCTGAACTGGGATAAAGCAATAATAAACTCAGGCCTCTGTAGTGCTTCATTAGTTTTAAAAATGGGCCATCAGCATTGTTGGGCTTCAGAACTCCAAGCTCTGCTCTTTGCTCCTTGAATGGGATTATCTTTTAAATTCTGTTTTGTTATCCCAGAAAGGATGGAGAATGATGTTTTCTGCACAAATCTCTTTCCTTTTCATTTGTTGTTCTATTGAAAGAGATCTGTACAAGCTGACTTTACACTTCCGGAGTTGCTGCTGTTGGTGCTGCGTCTCCTGGACCTCACTGCCAGCAGCGGCAGCCTGGTCGAGACCAGGAACCACTAGCATTTTTTGGAATCACGGGCCTCTGTTTTAACACATTTTATTTAGTGGGAGAATGTTTGTGACCCTGGTGGGAATTTTTCATTTACATGAATGCCTTATGATGATTGTCAAATTAAACTAAGCTTTGTGACAAATTCAGCCTTTTGGGCAGTTTTTTGGCGTTCCTGCTCTACCTGTGTGGAAGAACTAACTTGGTACATTGTCTTTGTTCTGTCCTTTTCTGGGGTACAGCATAGAGGGAGTTTGGAAGCTGTTTCAAAGCTGCACAGGAAGGTGCTGGAGAGGTGGCAAAAGCAAATAATCAAAAGTAAATATTATCTATTGTTACTGGAACTGACTGAAATACATCAGATCAGCTCTGTGTTTGCATAGACACCCATCAGAGCAGGGAATTGCTGGCTGAACTGAACAGACTGTTTCCTCATTAAAGAACACAAGATGTAAGTTAGTGTTTCTGCTCTCATCTCTGTGAGATCCTATCAAATGGCTTTTTACCTAAGACTTTTGTTTTCTGAAACACAGAAACAGAGCAAGATATGTTGAAAATATTCCATGCATCCTCCTCCAGGTACTTCTGTTTCTCCTGTGAGTGAGGAGTGCATTTTTTATTTTGTAGAGACAAAAAATTGGCAGCAAGTTTGTGGAGATAAACCTTCCTTTTGTTGACAGAAAATAAATTGGTGCTTCAGGCTATTTGCTGTGTTGATTTGTAGTAGACTTCACATCCACAGGTAAATTAGACTGTGATTAAATCGAAACTATTTATTTGCCTTATCTTTGGTACATTCATTTCTGATCTGTTTAAGTCAGATTAGACATCAAATCAGTTTTATTCAAACAGACGCCAAGAGATCAGATTATCTTTTTAATTTTGAAAATGAAAACTATTACTTTATTTCATTGCAGCTTTGAGCAGGGCAACAGAGGGTCTAGAAATATCACTTGTGGGAAAGCTCTGAAGAGCCAAACCGTTTAATAAAATGGAGTATTTCTGACTTAATTTTTTAGCATTTCATAGCCACGTTGGTTGATACATTTAATATAATTCTTGTTAGCTACAGTATACTCTGTTAAGCTTGTATCAATAATTTTGGTGTCATGTTACATTGCAACATTTTAACCATGAACTCCATCAACCAAGAACAATTCTATCAAGTATCCCAAACATTCTGCTTCAACCAAAACTCTCTCATGTTCTTGCACTGCAGTGACCTTGGCCATTGCCTTTTTTGGCTAACACAGGACCTTCTGTACATCTACGCTCATGTGCTGCACAATTCACTTAGGTCAAGTACACTTCTTCAGTCTGCTCTCCCTGTTTGTCCAAAGATAGAACAACACAGTACAGTCAACACACTAAAATTGCGTCACACTTCTTTTCACACTTTTTACTATTGATTGATAAAAGCTTAAAGCCACTATGACCACAATATCAGACTTGGCATCTAAAAGAAACTGTGCTAGAAATCACAGTGTGAGATTTATCAAGCCACTGTCCTCTGAGATGCAGAATTATTGTCAGTTGTGAGGACACAGTTTGACAGTGATTTTGTTGAAGCCCCAAGTAAATTGGTTTAGCTGTTGATTACATGCATTCCTGAAATGCATACTTGATGTTTGGATTTGTCTGCTTTCATCTTCCTGCTCTGGAAACTACTGCTTTGTTTGTGAAATTTCAACTACTTTTATATAAACTACTTACCTCTTTCTCATGTAAGTACTTTTTAATTCTTAAAGAAAGCAGATTGATTGGTCCATTGCTGCAAGGTGTCTTCCACAATTTTGTGTGTTGATTTAGCTTAGGTGAAGCATGATGTTTCAATATCCTTTTAAAGTGGAAGTTGCACACTGTTTCTCAAAAATTACCTCAAATGCCGCTGTATATTCCACATCAACTTTAAAAGAATTTTTTATTAATATTGTCCATTCATCCTGGTTTTTCCATTAATTACAGTAGTAATTTGGGCACCTGAGCATATGTCTTACCTGAACATGAGAACCTTTTAAATCTAAAAGAGTAGAGAAAAGCTGTTCCATATTCTGGAGGTGACTTTTCACTCTATGCAGAGGAAGACTAGTTTGTTGCAATAAATGATTGAGCCTGTGTGAACACTTCTCTTCAGTCCTCTTACTGCATGTACCTTCTGCACTGGAAAACTCAAGTCTTACACCTCTGATTTCTTGTCCAGAGAATTATGATTTTGTTGAACATAATATGCTCTGTGCCCCACAAGGACGGTGTTCTAATATACTAGAGACAAGTCTCTCTCTAAAAAAGGAATGGCATTGGTGGGGTTTGCAGAGCACTGGACCCTTTTCCAAAATCATGCAGCATCTGGTGTTCTGTGGTAGCCAGGCTGGAAATCTGGAGCTGTGTATCTCTGTGTGTGCCTGAGGTAAGGAGAGAGATCTATAACCCCAAATACCCACTCCAAAATCTCCCTTAAGCAAAAAGAAACTCTGTGCTGTTCCTTTGATACAGCTCTGATCACTGTCAGCTGAGTATTGCTTGTGCCTTCCTAATCCTGATATGAGCATTCAGAGAACTGGAAGAGCTCCCTTGTGAACAGCTTCCATGTGTCAGAATTTGCAGAAACAAACACACACATTGGGCCCAGTCACTGCTGTTCGATTACTTTTACTCCTCTCCCTGTCCTTGAACCACTGGGAATTGAAGACAAAAGCAAACATGGGATTGATGAAACCCCAAAACTGGCAAACAATTACGAAAATATCAAACACTGTTCTAAAGGATCATCCTTATTCACATGGAAATAAGCCGTTTATTTAGCTGGACACAAATCCCTTTTGAATTTCTATAGCAACGGGACTCAGCCCCTCAGTCTCCTTTCCAAGGAGAAATGAAGCACCTACATTAAAGTGGACTGAGAAACAGGTTGACAAGGAGGCAAGTATCATTTTGTCTTAAAATATTATCTTCAAGACATCCTGTCTCAATAGACCTGTGTTTTGTCTTCAGGAACAGTTTAATCCAGCAGGATTGCCAAGAGGCAACAGGGAAAGTTCTCTGCTGCTTTTGTTCCAAAGAGTTTGGGGTTAACAGAAAAAAATCATCAGTTGCAAACAGGATTAATTTGCCCCTTTCCAACCTTGCAGTGGGGCAAGGAAAGCTTCTCAGGTATCTGAGAGACCAAGATAATATCCACCTTTTTCCTTCTTCTAATAGCTTCATAAATAAATAGATAGGTATTTAACTAATTAACTGTTGCAGGCTGGACCTACTGTATTTACAGTTGGAGCTCAACATTTATCCTGCTTTCTAGAATCGGTCCTCTAATGGAATTTATGCAGTTGTGTGATCGCTGTTTCCTAAAGAATGCAGGGGCGAAATCACACAGATCAGAGCCTCACTGTTCCTGACACAGAGGCCTTTTTTTCCCCTTTCCCTCCCCCAACAGACCTCTCCTGTGTCGCTCCCTCGCAGCCGTGCAGCTGCAGCTCCCTCACATGAGGCATGGACAAGAGGGTTATTCTTACTGCCAGCAATGTTTCCTCTGCTCCCGAAAGGGTCAGAACTCCAACGTGAAAAGTCTTGTTTGTTGATTAAATTTGCAGTATGTGGAGGAGAAGCCTTATGTCTGTACAACAGAGATGACCAAGGGGCAGAGAACCTATTTCTGAATGTCAGTGGGTGGACAGCTGCTGCAGTTACCTGACAGCTTTTCCACCTACTAAGGGTGGCTTGAGAGGAGGATTTCTGCATTCATGTCTGATAGAAAGCAGTCAGGCCTGTGTTTTCTGTGGCTCTCTCTTGTTCAGATAACCTCTCTACCCAAGGACCAGGTGACCTTATACTCAGACACATCAGAACATGCAAGTGTGAAAACCAGATTTTTTGGTAAACACCTCGTCCTTCCACAGTGGCTCAGCAGCTTCTTTGTTGACCACACCTGAGCTCCTTAAGAAACACTGATGTGAAAGGCCCAGACATGAAGAAGACAAAACCTTGGTGTGCTGAATGATGACCTCGTGGGGCCCTTATTTCTGCATTTCTGTTCTTTGTTCCTGAGCTAGGCAGTATTTTTAAGGCATTTTTTCTATTTCACTGGTCAGCGGTAGCTATCAGTATGGGAATTAACATATCTCCTTTGTCAGTTCAGCCCGTGGACTACTACACCGTGATAAACTATCCGAAAATGTGATCTTTGCCATTATGTCGGGAAAGCACTCGCTGAGGGCCAGCAATTTCTCTGAGTTTCTCTGTCACAATCTTTATGAAAACACTTTGGTTTCATTTTCCTCCGCCCGTAGCTCAGGTGACCACGGCTCGTGCCGCACGCGGGCACTTTCCCGTTTCTCCCAGGCATTCCCGGCCGCGGAATCTCGCGGATCCCGGAGACCCCTCCGCGCCCCTCAGCCCGGGAGGGGCGGGGCCAAACGTGGTGCGCGTGCACGTCACGCCCGCGGATTGGTTGGCGGCGCCGTCCGTCATGCGCGGGCTGGGCGGGGCCGCGCGGGCCGGCGTTGCCGGGTAACGGCCGCCCCGGGCAATGGCGGCGGGGCCGCCCCGCGGTGAGGGGGGAGCGGGGCCGGGAGCGGGG